>MU225439.1:645419-658197 GCA_018584345.1 Thuja plicata
CTTGAATATGTGCAATCAAAAGAACAATTGGCTGATATCTTCACCAAGCCACTGCCAAAGGATACATTTGAGTACCTAAGAAAAAGACTAGGGGTAAAACCCATGTCTAACAGTCAGTAAAAGGACAGAATGCTGCATCAACCATATATTATCAGAATATCATTCATGATTGATGCAAGCAGAAGATGAAGTTCAACGCTACATCTATATATAGAAAGGTATATATCAGAATCAAGCACTAGAGCTTTGTTATATTGATAATGGATAAGGTAAATTCAAGGAGTATATTATGGAAAGAAGAAATTGGTTGACAGATTGTCAGATATTTTGTAAAATATTTGTTTGGAATTGTTATCAAAGGGACAGAATGTTTCCATATTATCATAAGAAATTATTCATTATCAGATTACTCCAAATAGGGAGAGATCATATCCAAAGGGAGAGAATTGAAAAAAAAAATTGCAAACAAAAGATAGAGGCATCAAACAAGCAGAACAGTAAAAAAAAGGGACACAACACATCAGAAGAAGAAAAAGAAAACTGCAAGAATCAAATCTGAGCTAATACAGAGCTCACCAGCGGTCAGACATTTTATCAGTTATCAAAACAAACTATTTGGTAATTTGATGAATCTCAACAATTGTATTTCATATTGTATTAGCAATAGTATAGTATGATAATATAGTATATTTCCATCAATGCCAAAGGCAAAGATTGATGACATGTAACTGATTAAATGGTTCACTATATTAAGTTGAAGATGATGCAAGACATTAAATTACTTAATGGTTTGTATTGTCATTGATGTCAACTTGATATCATATGTATGGTCATACACATAATGCCAAAGACTTCAGAGAATCAATGGAATAGAGGTTATGCTTTCAGCAATGCATAAAAGTCAAGTATTCACTAAGTGACAGAATACACCGGCGGAGTGCACACCATCGGTAAAGATAGAGATAAAAGTCACAGTGATGCCCGACGAGAAGATGACAGTATTGCCTGATGAAGCAGAATCAAAGGATGCCCGATGAGCTAAAAATAGTGTTTCCCAACGAGCAAGATCCAATGATGCCCGACGGATGGAGATCCTGAAGCTAACTGAAGCGACATCGACGGAACTGACAGTTGTCACCGGTGACAAACTGCAAAATTGATCAACAGAATAGAGAGATCAAAAAATGACAAAATATCTAGCTGGTAGAGCTAAAAGATAGAATTAACTGGTTGTTTGATTTTTTTTATTCGACCATAGTTAAGTAAGTGATTTAAAGATGATTTACGCAGTTGGAAAGAAGATAACTATGAGATAAATCAGGAGTTAAAGCCGTAAATCAATTTCGCTGGATTGTTTTTCACGCCAAGAATCAAGAACCAAGAATTAAGGAATATCATGTCTATTTAAGAGATGAGCATTTTTCATTCTCTGTGTGGTCTATAAGTAATCAGATACACGAGGGAGTGAACTGATAGAAGATGCTGAAGAGAAGCTGATGAAGGATTAACTTCATGCAGTCCTGATTAATCATGCTGAGAGAGAGCTAAAGAATTCTACAGACACCGACGAACAGAAATGCACAGCATCACAGAGCAGAAAGAGTTAATTACAAAGGAATTTTATTGATACATTGATCAGAAAGATATTGTAAGTAAATAGATCTGAAAATCTGCAATTTAGTTGCATTAGAAACAGGTCATTTTGTTTTAGTTTAACCATTGAAGCATTAAGTCTCTTAACAGAGCAGGACTTAATAGTCTTTTGTAACTGAGGTATATCCTAACATATTACCAGAAGGTTGACTCATGATAGTAGCACCGGTCTTACCTAAAGCCTATTGACAGTCTAAGAAGGAGGTTGATTCAAGGATGGTAGTAAGATTTGCATAAAGCCTATTGATAGTCATGAGACTGATTCAAGGATGGTAGCATAGATGCCAGATACTAAGTCACAACCTATGTATTGAAAATCCTCTAATAAGGTCGCACTTAACAGTGTGTTTGTAACCTTTAACAGGGTTGGCTCCTAACAGGGCTCACTTTAGAAGAGTGAAAATTTGGGGTACCGGTCTCAGTGGTTTTTTCTGTTAACAGGGTTTCCACGTTAAAATCATTGTGTTATGTGTGTATGGTTTATTACTTTATTGTTTTACATTCTACATATGCATTTATGGATTAACTGGTATACTCTGCACATTTACTGAGTATCGGTAGATATAGTTTACTGCTTATCGGTTATCAAGGAGAATAAGGACAGACAAGGTAAATTGACAGACAGTTATTTGTTTCAAGTATTTCAAAGGAATGCATCTTGTTGGGACTTAATAATTTGAGATGTATTGATTGGTGGATTAAATTTTAAATTGGATAAATTTCTGAGGCCACTGATTCACCCTCCCCTCTCAGTTATTACTAACATATTGCTGATGAATTATATGAAGAAAATAATTTTAGATGGGAGTCTGAAGCTGAAACTAAAAAGTAAATAAGGGAAAGGATGTGTATTTAAACTATGACACATTTGTCAATAAAGGAAGTGGATATAGAACTTGAAAAGTATAAAGACAGATTCAGTATAGGTCACAAGATTGCAAGAGTATTAGCTGGAAAGGAGAAGGACGTTGAAGAAGAAACAGTGGTGATTTGGAAAAGGATATACAACATAGATCAACCATAGGTAAAGGCCATTGTAGGTACATTTTAAGTAGATGATACTTTTATTTTGAAAAAGTTAATGGGAGATATCTTAGGTAGTTGTAATATCCCCAACAAGGACCTTACTTTTTTTGTCCTAAAATTCCCAATTAGGGTTTAGATTTCATTTGGGAATGACAACTTATAATGTTCGCCACTAGGATAATGTCGATTCCCAATGACTAATATTCCATATTAAGCATTTAAGTCAAATTACATTAAGAACAATCACGAATTCATAATACATACTTAAGCCTTGATTCCTTACTTCACTCCTAATCACTAAGCCTAAGAAATATTATAGATTTATTGTACTAGGATACTTGCATTGTCTACAAGTGTATTCCCTCAAGGCTCTACCTATCTTGGGATCTTTCCATCATGTGACCGATTTACCCACATCTTCCTACACACACTCCTATCCTCTTAATTGTAATTAGTGAGTGACCCAGAATTAGACTAAGTATATATATTTATTACTTATGTATGAATATATTTGAGTTATTTCATCTTTAATAATATAATTTTTCTTCATAATCTATTATTTCAATGTTTATTTCATATACATGATTTTATAACCTATTTTCGCAAGTTTATTTCATATTATTATTAATATCGAATTCATGCAAGTCTTATTAATGAATTAACTTAAACAAAGATATACTTACCTTCTTTTCACCTCCTATGTATTTTCTTTGGCTTATTCAATGTTTCTTTTCTTTTAATATAATCTCGTATATTTCCTCCCTTATTTTTTCCTACATTTGCTACTTGATTTTCTCCTATATTTATTTTCTTCTTTTCCATTCCTCATATGTTTTTTTCTTTCACTTTTACAAGTCCTCTTTTATACATAATTACGTAACCCTTCAAGGAGAAGTTGACTTGTTTCATTCTAGTCAAATTCCATCAGTTTTTCTTTGTTAATATAATATTATTCTTGTTTGTTTTAATTATAATTTTATTAGTGTGTTATTTAGTTTTATTAATATATTTGTTAATGTGAATATTCTATATATAATTAATATTTTTATATCATTATTAATATTATATATATATATATAGCAATATTTTTATTTATAAATTATAATTTGGTCATTATTTATTAATATTGATTAATATCTTTTACTCATTAAATAAATAAATAATTATTATTTAATGAATTTAAATAAAATAGTTAATTATATATTTATGTTTAAATAAATTTTATATGCATTAAATATATATGTTTATATTATTCATATGTCAATATTGGGTCATGATAGTTCGCCCTTCCCAAAATTGCTTGTCCTCAAGCAATTAGATGTCTTCTCCTTACTATACAATTGATGCACCATTATTTAGTCCTAGAACAATAATTTTAGCTTAAGGTTACAACAATCATATATTTTTAAAGACAGTGCTTATCAAATATGAGGATATTTCATTGCAATATAAAACTTAGAAAATTAGGAGTATTTCAAAGGATAGTACTTATTGTTGGGTTTAGTGGGAAGTAGTACTGAGAGGGGAGGGGTGAATTAGTACCTCTAAAACTTTTTCATGTTCTTTTAATAAATTAACCTTTGTAATTAATTGTATATCCATTCCATCTAAACTATACTATCTTTGTGTAATTTATATCAATTCATAACTTTAGTAAACATATGATTCATTCATAGAAACATTTATGAACATAATTGACACATAACACAAGATATGATATCGCTGAAAACTTCTGTTGGGAAGTAAAAACTACGGTAGGGATGGCACCCATAAAACTTCACTATCTATAGAATGGAAGGGGTCGGTTAAGGCTTACAATTTTGATCACTTCTGATGATCTACCCTGTTAGGAGTATCGGTGGAGACCTGTTAAAGTCTACTATTTTAAGATATTTTAGCAACACTGTTAAGTGTGCACTCGGTTAAGAGATTTGGTATAGGACTGCTAAATCCACCTTTCTTGAAAGGATTTCTTACACTTTTCTCCACTTGTTAGAATGATAGTAAATTACAAATTTGACCTGGTAAGTACAATCTCCTATTGCTGATATAGATCCTATGTAGTTCACATACAAAATAATATCACCTTAATTGTGATTGAATATTACCTCTGATTATCGGTTTCCTCTCTTCTTGGTTCTACTAACCAAATTCTTCTTTTTCTGCTCTGGTTCTTGAAACTCTCAATTCATTCCATATATGTGCTCGTTCTATTCTTATCTTTCTTACACACACATTCTAATGAATTATTACATCATCTATTTATATATGGATTGATTTCATCAAGTTGATGATAAAAACAATGTTAACTCTAAGATTAAGTTTGCAACTTGCACCTAGATCTCCTAGTCTATGTGCTTTAAATCAGTTAGACTGATTGAAACACTTACATTAATGTTTCTTGCCCCTAAAGAAATTGATTTAAAAACAATTAAATATCCTATAAATAGAATACCCTTGCTTTATCTGACGTGGAAGTCAGGTCCACTTTTTGCGGGCTGCAACAGACTTTCAGTCTGTCTTTCGGTCATGCTTGACTATCCTTTAGTTTTTACTATCGGTTGCACTGAATCCATTTCATCGGGTTGCAATGTAACTTGCATTTCAGGTTCCTCTTTAACTCTCTGTATTGTGATTTTCAGTTTAAAAACTTCCTTGTGTCATTGGTTTTCTCTGTACTTAGTCATTTTCGGTGATCTACCAATCTGATCTTCAGTTTGCCCTTTACTATCTTTAAGTGTAAGCTTGTCAAAAGTTTTGTTTGAATACTAATGAAAAATTAATGTCATCACTTATCTTGATTCATTTTGGCATTTCCTTTTCTCCTCTATTAGGTATTGCCTCATTCCATTATGAGTTTTTATTCTAATCCTTAGAAAGAGTTTATAGTCACGCTACATCCTCTTAAGGGAGAACCTCCTGGGGCTCTAGTTGCCTTATATGGCCATTATAGAATGGTTTTCCAGCTTTATCACCATCTCATTATGACTTTATCCTTCTAAGGCCTTATGGATGTCCTTTACCTAGTATATCCATCCTTATAATCTTTGGGAAAGACTTTATGTTTTCCCATTCCTTATGGGAGAGTCTGTAATCAGGTTCTTAGCCCCTATGAGAGGACTTCTTGGGCCTCTAGTTATCTCATAATTAACATAGAGTAGTCCTCCATGTATGATGTCATCTCCTCACAACTCCTCTCTCCTTAAGGCCTTATGGATATCCAATATTTGGCATATCCATCCTTCCTAGAAGATAGATATTTCTCTCCTAGGCCTTCAGAGATGCGATCGCTGCCTCATAGTAGGGTGCCCTCACAGTTCTCCCTTACTCATCGTGTAGTCTAGGGTGTCATTATAGTGGTTCTCCCTTAAATACCATGAACATAGGGTTCCCTTGGCGGTTCTCCCTCAACTATTTCTGCAATAGGGTGCCCTTAGTGGTTCTCCCTCAATCACAATGCAGTAGGGTATCTTATAGTAGTTCTCCCTTACCTACCACCACAATGGGGTGCCCTTCACAATTCTCCCTTAATTTTAGCCTTGATTATTTCTGCAATAGGGTGCCCTAGTGGTTCTCCCTTAATCACAAACCCGTAGGGAGCCCTTATAGCAGTTCTCCCTTAAAATGCTACTGCAATAGGGTGCCCCAACGATTCTCCCTTACTTGCAGCCTTGGGAAGGTCCTAGCAATAGGGTGCCCTTAGCAGTTCTCCCTGAATTACAATGCATTAGGGTGCCCTTATAGTGGTTCTCCCTCACTACTACTGAAATAGGGTGCCCTTCGTGATTCTCCCTTGATTGCAGCCCTTTTCCCTCTTATTTATTTCATATCTTTAAATGTCTATTAATAATGAAAAAAATAAAATTATAGAGTACATAAATATCTTAATCACTATTTATACTTTACCAAATTTTCAGATTTTTTTCATGGTTATGCTTGAATCTCTTCAAAGCTCCATTGTCTTTCCGCATTATTCTTTCATAGTGAATAATTTTTGTAAATACTCTTTTACCCTTCAGGATGGCAGGATCATGCTCTGATACCACTGTAATATCCCCAACAAGAACCTTACTTAATTTGTCCTAAAATTCCCAATTAGGGTTTAGATTGCATTTGAGAATGACAACTTATAATGTTTTCCACTAGGATAATTTAGATTCCCAATTTGATTAATATTCCATATTAAGTATTTAAATCCAATTACATTAAGAATAATCAAAAATTCATAATACATACTTAAGCCTTGATTCCTTACTTCACTCTTGATCACTAAACCTAAGAAAGATGGTAGATTTACTATACTAGGACGCTTGCACAATCTACAAGTGGATTCCCTTAAGGCTCTACCTATCTTGGGATCTTTCCATCATGCGACTGATTTACCTACCTCTTCCTACACACACTCCCTATCCTCTTAATTGTAATTGTTGAGTGACCAAGAAATAGACTAATTATATATTTATTACTTATTTATCAATATATTTGAGTTATTTCATCTTTAATAATATAAGTTTACTTCATAATCTATTATTTCAATATTTATTTCATATACATAATTTTATAACCCATTTTTCCCAAGTTTATTTCATATTATTATTAATATCTAATTCATGCAAGTCTTATTAATGAATTAACTTAAACAAAGATATACTTACGTTCTTTTCACCTCGGATGTCTTTTCTTTGGCTTATTCAATGTTTCTTTTCTTTTAATCACTTCCTACATTTACTCCTTGATTTTCTCCTACATTTGCTACTTGATTTTCTCCTATATTTATTTTCTTTTGTTCCATTCCTCATCTATTTTTTCCTTTCACTTATACAAATCCTCTTTTATACATAATTACGTAACCCTTCAAGGAAAAGTTGCCTTGTGTCATTATACTCAAATTCCATCGGTTTTGTCTTTGTTTATATAATATTATTATTATTTATTTTAATTATAATTTTATTAGTATAAATAATTCATTATTGATTACTATTATTAAAATTATTGATTAGATATAAATATTTAGAATATTATTTATTTTTATTAATATATTTGTTAATGTAAATATTCTATATATAATTAATATTTGCATATCATTATTAATATAATATATATAATATATAATCAGTATATTCTCAATAATATAATATATAAAATCAATATTAATTTACCAATATTTTTATTTATAAATTATAATTTGGTTATTATTTATTAATATTGATTAATATCTTATACTCATTAAATAAAGAATTGATTATTATTTAATGAATTAACAAATAGTTAATTATATATTTATGTTTAAAGCAATTATTGATGCATTAAATATATATGTTTATATTATTCATATGTCAATATCGGGTCATGACATTAGTAATCCAAATGTTGCTAGTCATATTGATCTCACATAGGTCTGAGTGGATGATGTTATAGTTGAAGACCTTATTGATAATCTTGACTCTCCCATGGTTGAAGATGAAATTAAAGATATACCACTTCAGTCCCCACTTGGTCTAAACCCTATTGAGATCAATGATGATGTATTTAATACTAAAACAAACATGATAGATGAAACAGAGAAGGGTAAGGAAACAAAACAGGTGACAGAGACCACTAACCAATCAAATGACACAATAGAATAGGTCAAGGATACTAACCAAGGTGAGACAAGTTGAGAAAAAGAAGTTGTACAATATAGCAAGACCAAGAAAAGGACAAAGAGAAAAATAAGGAAACTCAAACAAGTAACACTAGAATAGGGGATAAAATTGCTAAAGATGGAGCTGAGACACCAAAGGATAACACCCCCAGTGCTTCACAAACTAACGTAGAGGATACTGATGAGAAAAAGAAAAGGAGTAAAATGGAAGAAGATGAAGAAGAATATGATGAAGATGAAGAGGAAGAAGATGATCCTAAATTTGCAATTCAGAAGAAATATTTTAACAAGTTAAAGTAAAAGGAATGTATAAGTTTTTCTCAATAAACCTGGCTAAAAAGGCTGAGAAGAACAAGATAAAGAAGAATAAGTACAAAAAGAAAATACTGAGGAAAGTCATTGCTATACTTGTTGACTTAGTTCCTGATGTAGAAATTGATGAAGAAGCAACTCTAATTTGATCAGCTCAAAACTTTGGTTGATGCAAACACAATTCTAGATCATGACATGGAAGAGGAGATGATAAAATGAATTGAGAAGAGATTAGAGAAGGAGATAATGGAGAACTTACCACAGAAGATTGCTCTTGAGAAGTTTTCACTATTTGAACTGGTCAATAAACTCAAGGAGTCATTACTTGAGGTTGGAAAAATATTCAACAAAATATCTATTCTGAGCAACTTCACTGCTGAGATCAAGACAAAGAAGGAAGATCTGGAGACAGAGTTGGCTACACTTGTCAACCAATTGGATCCATTGAACAGTTCTATGGTGGACCATACTACAAAACTAAAAGAATTGATATGCAAGGAAAGAGAACTCAAGGAAGAAGAGTAAATAATAAGGATGACATTGTTGGAATTACAAGGATTCCTAACTCCACACATGGACATCATAAAAGCCTATATTAAGAAAGTCGAAGTATTGATAGATACTCCAGACATGAGCATAATTGATAGTATGGAGGAGCTCACTTCAGGTTTAAATGGTCATCACATTGCCTTGTCAACATTAAAGGAGGCATGGGAGAATTTTCTTGCCATTGCTAAGGTACATTTCAAGTCCGTGTTTGATAAACTGTAATTTATGAACACCATTGTACATAAGATTTTGATTATAGTCTTTGGAATTGTTGTCCTAAAAGGGGGAGAATATAGATGATTAACAAGGATTATATAGAGTATATAGTCTATGGTACAAAGGGGAAGTTACAGATTCAGGGGGAGTATGTAATTAGACATGGAGTATAAGTTTTGAAGTTTTGAAATTTTCACAATTTTTTTCCATCAATACCAAAGGGGGAGAATGTAGGAAGAATACTGCATTAGATGACATTGATGATGATTTTGTGGAGTATGGTTGTCATTGTTGGAAAACCATTACATAAGTGATAGTTTTTAGAGTAAATATATGAAGTTATACTAATTGGTACACAGTTATACCCAATTGGTAAAGAGAAGTGAAGTGAGTAAGGTAATCGGTATGCAGTAGATAATCAGTGAACAAAATAATAGGTGAAGGTCAGATTGATAAAGGGAGACAATTTTTGGCATCGGTACATTGGAAGGTGTAAAGACAACATGTGAATTATGATTTATGACTTTGATTCTTAGGTCACACCAGTACATGCAAAAGTGAAGATACTATTAACCTGTCAGCGTAGTGAACAAGTAAAAGCTAAAGATTATTAACTATTTTTTATTAAATGGCTAAATTAGTTATGTCGGTGGATGATTCAGTGAATCTGGAAAACATGAAAAATGTAGTATATTGTTCAAGGAATTAAATGAGTCAATTTTTAGGGAATTGTGTATAGATTTATGTATGAATCCAAGGTATGTTTTGGCGAATAAAAATTAAGGAATATTTCACATTGAGAATGATAAATTAAGTTTTGTTTTGGCCGATGTGGTAAGGATTTCAAGTTTTTTCGAGTTAGTTAAGATTGAAAAATAAATTTTGTAGATAAATGGAAACCCTAATCAGGTTTACACTCAAACATAAAGATAGTATAGAAGGTTATAGTTTGTTTTGGAAAAAATGTTGTTAGTTGTTGCTGATGTTTAAAAAGTTGACGAAGTGTTATTGTTAGTGAGACCTTGAGCTGCGATTACAAATCTATTTCTAGAGATGTTACAAGATTGGATTCAAAGCAAGTACAAAGCATCAAGGAACTGATTATCATTGAGTAGTGCATATTACACGTCAATTTCTTCTTGTTGTATTCCTAATAGTTTCAACAAGTCTAAATCTGCTAATAGGGTAGTCTCTAGTAGGACTTTATAGTAAATCCCTTAACAAGGTGAACACTGCATAAGTGGGATTAAAATCCTCTAACAAGGTATTCTATAATAGGAATTTTGATACTTTGAATAAGGTATCAGTCACTGCTAACAGGGTGAGTCACCTAGAAAGTGACAAATTGTAAGTTCTTAAAAGAGAACTCATTTCTATTGTAGTGAGAAGATTGTGGGTTTCATCCCCACCTTGGTTTTTCCCTCTCAGCAAGGGTTTCCACAATAAAAATTAGACTATTATGTGTGTGCCTGTGTTGTCATTTGGTTCATTGCCATTTTACATTATAGTTTTAGTTGTATGCTTCATTTTTTGGAAGTTTCTTTTGTTTCTATTTAAGGGTATCAGTAAAAGTTTGAAATTTTTATCAGTACTAATTCACCCCCCCCCCCCACCCTCTCAGTACCTATTATTTACAATAATTATAATATGTGGTTGAATATTTTTGGATATGGAACCATAATTGATAAATATGAAAGGTATATGCTAAAATATTTTATGATTCCTTTATTGGAGCCTAGGGTATGGGTATCTAGATAAAATTGTGGGGGGTAGTGGGTGGGGAGGTGGCTCTCAATGGGGCTCTGAGCCCTAAAGTGGTTGCCGAGATAACTCATTGGAGATCTTCTTAACAAAAAAATAAACTAATTAATAAACAAGGGTAAAACATATTAATAAGATAATATGGTTCCCCGACCATGGCCTTGAGTGCTTGTACAAAGTAAATATTGGATCAGGAAGGCCTAGCCATCTTTGGGGCGTGATTTTACAAATTGAACCTCCTTATCTTCATGAAAGTATTGTTTGATTCCACATGAGTTGTTAATTGGGGGTGGATTCCCAGAGTGGTTGCTAAGGTAAATCATGTTAAGGCTATGCAATGACACCCTTTACATCCTATAATCTAGTGTCCTATCCTATTTGGCTGCTAGTAGAATTCTTCAGAGAATCCTTTTCATATTTCACACTTGTTCTTATTTGTGATATATACTCATGTATTCCTTATCTTCTCTTGGATGGTGGTATTATGCTTGAGAGAAATCTTTGGTTACACGTGTCTATTTGATTGTGTGTTTGGGGCCTTATGTCTATGTCCTAAGCATAGTGGAGTGGACCTAAGATTTTCAAGTGGTTGATTGTTTTTTTTAACCTATATTGGGGACCGATATCTTGTTCCTATATGCTTCGGAAAGATCTTGTCTTCTTCATTCCTGTACTCTTATCATTCAGTTGTAATTTATTTAGTTAGTTTAAATGTAACATGTTATGTATCATTGAGGAATATTCTAACCGCCTCATTATTTATTCTTTAAAACTCCATAAGGAGGTTGGTGTAATTTAATTTGATGTATTTATGATTTATTGTAATCTCGTAATAGTGTTTAGGTAGATCTGTATTTGTACTAACTAGCCATATGTGATTGTATGTTCTATCTTATTTCATTTTGAAATTTTATCATAAGAACATTTGGTTTGGTGTTTAAAATGAACGTACTGGTAGATGATAAATGTTAGTTATGTTATATAATGTTACAGTTGCTCATATGAATTATGGATTCTAGCTTATGTGTAAGATATGTTGCATAGTAGAAAAGTTATGGAACCAATATAGGACATGGGGTTCTTAATTAGTGTTTATCTTTCATTTTTGCATTGTAATGGTTAATTATGTGTTAGATGATATATTGTAATGTGTTTTAGAAAAATTGTTTCCAAGTTATTTAACTGGGTTAATAGTCAACCCTAATAATAACTCTCAGTATATTTTACCTATATATATTTTTATATAGTTTTGCTAGTGTCATTAGTCCAGTGGAAGTGAATTTGTAAAATTTCTTGCGAAAGTGTGAAAATATTTCTACATCAATACCAATGCATTTGTTTAAAATTTATATAAAAAAGTTAATACAATATTCTATTTAAAATATTTCATTTAAGAGTAAGTATATTATACTATAATATTTAAAATTATATATAATATAACAATTTATCAAATATATTTCATTAATTCTAGGGGGTTGAGCTCAATTCGTTATAGCTTTGGGTTTTCATTGTGGAAACCCAAGTTGAAATCCCCATAGGGACATCTTGTGTGACTCTTAGTCTTTTTAGTTGGCTTATGGTTTCTCGTGTGTTTTCCCTAAAGGAGCTGATATATAT
>MU225439.1:685584-728631 GCA_018584345.1 Thuja plicata
AGCCTCTCCTCTTAACTGAAAGGTTGCCCACATAGCTCGTGTCTGCCCTGTAAAATTCTGAACCTGAAAGTACCTTTCCATCGTAGCTATCCAAGCCTCAGCCTCATCTCCTAAGGCTTTCCCATTGAAAGTGGGAGGAGTGACCTTTTTGAGGTCCTTGCTCAGCTCTGCTGAGATATTCTCTCTAGTAGCAGTCTATATAGTGGCTGCTGCATCAGCCTCAGCTTTACGCTGCACCTCTATTCTCCTTTCCTTTTCCTGTTTCCTTTGGGCTTCTGCCCTCAAATCCTCCTCATGTTTCTGTCTTACTTCCTCACTAGAATCTGCAGGACCTCTTCCCTGAATACTACTCTCCAAGTGATCCATTCTGTCGTTTTGCCGCTGCAAAAGTGTTCCTTGCTGAGTTAACAAAGCAAGTATCTGATCAAAGCGTTCACTGGATTCTCCAGTATCATTACTGGATCCTCCCTTACTAGCATTTCTGGTCATCATGATGACAAATCAAAATCCTGCATTGTCGCACAATGCATAGCATTAGCATAAGACCCATAAGGCCGCAGAGTAGAAACTACGCTCTGATACCATATGTAAGAACTGAAAAATTCACAAAGATTGCCACATATGCTTTTAACATAATAAGTCGAAATTCGAATAGTCGAAAGACCAAGTCGACATCCCAGTAAATAAATTTCCAAAATTTGCACCAATGAAGTTCGTACAATCGACCATCTTGTCAAAGTAAAATGAATTACAAGATATAATACATATTTTCATGCCGACCAACTTGTCGGATGTAGGAAACAATATACAATTTACATTGATACAACAAAATATAATACATTCAGAAGTGTCGACCAACTTGTCGATCACCAAATAAGGTACATCCAAAAAGATAGAAGGAAAAGAAGAATATATGAGAAATGGAAGTATCAACTCATCAGGTTCTGTCTCCTGAGCCTCGGACTGAGTCCCTTACGCTTCCTTGAGAATAGAGGTGTGGTCCAGGCGCTTTTACCGCCCAACCGTGGAGTGGTCAGCTCTGGAAGTGATGAGCTTCCCCGGGGTTCTTCCTGACACGAAGAACGCCCCGTCCCTGCAACGAGAGGCCTAGCTTCCCGCTACTGGCAGATACGAATGGTCTTAGTGCAGCCGTGTAACTCAACCTACAAACACATATGTCTACAGTAGGTTCTATACAATGGATGTAGCAAGGGGTATCAAAAACCATGCATGACTATAAACAATGCATTCACTTTGGCCAAAGTAAATTTTATTCCAGATTTGAACTGGCAGGCAAACAAACATTTACCCTCCCTTGTTCTATACATTCGGCACAACTTCCATTCCAGTTGATACATTCCCGATTCCACATAAAATAAAAACAACAGCATCTCTGAACTAGTTTCAATAATATTATCAATCACTTCCATGTGCATAGAAATTCGTTTAGAATGATAGAACTAAATTTATGCTAAAGGTTTCCCAACTAACTAGAAAAGAATCTAGCATTAGAACCAAAAATATAATTCACTCCGTTGATAACAGCATAACGAAATTTATATCTTCTGAATTCAGAATTTGGGAAACGAACAGTGCATCTGAATGAATGACAAGTTTTTATGTTGAATAATAGAACTTGATGAAAGAATCCAGTTTTATTAATTCCGTCTAAAAAGTATACGCTATTATCTGGATCCAGACAAAGGCTTCTTTCCAGAAAATCACTCAATGCACAATTCAAAAGCAGCACTCTACCTTACTGGAAAACTAACTCTTATGAAGAACTAATAGACTTTCCATTAATTATTCAATTTAAATTTATCAATGAACAATGAACCTGATTCTCATTAGGTCTCAGTAAGTTAGCGAAATCACATATTTGTCCATTTTAGAATCGCTCAAGAGAGGGTTTGTGCACAGTGAAATTGTGCCTAAAATCTTCTATTTATCAAAAACTGGGAATAAGTTTCTGTGAAGGGTGTGGCGATAGAAATGAAAAAACAAAACTAAGGAAATCAGGTATAAGTCCACAGTCATAACAAATGTATGGCAAGGTCTTAATAATCTGAAAGTGAATGATCGCGCTTCCTAAAGCTCTCCTCACATACAAAATGAAAGATACACCCACAGGTCAAACTGCTCGACAATGTCTTAAAGGGCAGCTGTTACAGACACTAGACTCAAGCATAATAGCATTGCCAACAACTTGAGGGTATACGCAGGCCAACATATAGGTTTGCAACCACGTTGCTGCGGTGGTTATTGCGGATGAGGAAAATTTACAAGGAAAATAGAATGAAAGGAAAAGAACGCAGGTACAATGCCTGCAGAAAACACCGCCAACCAGAGTGAAGATTCAAACTGCCATAGCCCCCAACACAAATAAGAATCGGGTGGCTTCAATAGAAAAACAGGGGAGCAACTCAACCTTCTATAAAAGAGTACGCAGACAATCTACCAGGCTTAAGTCTCAGCCACCGCTTGCCATAGAGGGTAGAAGGAAGAAAATAACATGCAAGGAAAAGAGCGTTCACAACTAAGGGTTGATGAAGTCTACGCAATTATTCTACTACGCATGCAGAGAAATATAAGACAATTTGCATATAAATATATCAGCTAACAGCTTCCAGAGAGACCACGGCAACAACACAAAACATTCAAGCAAAAAAAAATTCCTCGAAATCATTCATATACGCAGATACATCTTCGAGGATAACAATAAAACAATAATTACAACAGACATTCACAAAGAATTTCATAACTGTTCATAGAAACAACAAAGTAGAGGGGGTTGTTTTGGAACCTGGAGCTCGTGAGCTGGTATCTATTGTAGTCCTCTTGCAGATCCCAAAACCAAGAACTCTAATGTTGGATCGCCAGGACCACCGTGCAATGTTGTATATAGATCTTTAATGTTTTCCCCAAATCTTTTGCATTACAGTTTTCTTTTCTGTTTCCACCCAAAAGGAAATGAATGCTTTTCCTTCTTCCCGCTCCCCTTACCCTCAAGATTCGTATTCCCCTTAATGGCCAAGGGTGGATAACCGTTTCTTGTTATAACTTCTTTTCAGATTTACTTCCAAGACGAATAAAAAAAATAGTTTAAAAATAAAAATATACTTCATTTATCATAATTTTAGCTAATTTTAATTCCTAACATTTATACAACTAGCTTAATCGTAATCTCATTTTCCTCCAACCTGCAACCACTCAAACACTCGACAATAAAAATTATCATCAGTAATGCACCCGATAATTATATCTCCAAATTTAAATAATCATTTTAAATTTGCAACATATTACCAATTTCCATCTCGTTTCATTAAACAATTACCAATTTTTATAATTACCAAGGCATGTCGATCATCAAGTCGGCATAAATCGACTTAACAATCCGCATAATCAGGAGTCGCAAAGCCGGTCGTGACATTTGTTGGGAGGTGTTTCATAGGATCTGCAATAAAAAGGCAATGAAAAACAAAGCACTCCTCATATGGAATAGGATTTTAATCAAAGAAATTAACAAAATCAACAATAACGAAAAGTATTGTTGATATCTTAATATCTCTGTAACGACGAATAAACAAAAACCACTTAAATTTTAAAATTGATGATGTCCCTGATCAAAGGCTAATGGATCAACATTTGTAATGACATAATAGATTTTTTAGTGAAACAATGAACAATTACAATATTATTTACACAAATTTTTAAAACATAAGTTGACAGCAAACTATACAGTCGGTGGGCGTGCCTCATTTAGAATATAGATTGGGCACATATGTCGTAGATGAGGAGGGTTTGACGTTGTAGGTTACATTCTCAGCGCTATAAAAACCTTTCCACTCCAAGGACAATGACCATGCTATCTATTAAATCTGAATGTCTTTAAAGAAGGGAGTATTTTGGTAGCATTTGGCTCTCAGAGTGCAGGAAATTGCTTCCATATTTCTCTAATTCACTAGATCAGAGGAAAAAATTTAGCGCAACTACCCTCCTCTTTTTCTTCTTGCAATGTCTACTTCTTGTAGCATCTATGGAGGCAATGTAACCACAATGGACTCTTATTCCATATTTTAAAAATCTTAATATGCATGTAATTCACAGTCCTACTCGAATCTATTCATAGTTGTTTCCTCTACTCTTTAAAACATGTGGCGGATTCTCTTCTTAGAAACTTTGGCAGATTCCTTTTCTAACGTGTTTTCCAATGTGTTTATCAGAGGTCATTTTTTGTGGGCTTTTCACTAATGCAATGACTATATTTTAAGAATTGTGAGTTGGCAGTGGAATTTGAAAGGTTTCTTTTTTTTCTTATACTATTTTTTTGGATGACTTCTTATAGGGTAGGATGCCACGCCTCTCAGCATAAAAACTATTGATTGAAAACTAAATATAACAACAATAATGAACTAACATAATAGAAAAACAAGAGACGCAAGCGTCAAAGTTCCTGCCAATAGTGTAATACATTTAGAGTTTAGATTAAGTAGAAGAAGAACAATGGAGGTGTAGGTATAAAAAGGCGTAGACATAGATATTTGGGACAAGGATGAGGGAGATAGAGGGCTAGTATTGGATGGAAAATGATAGGAAATTATGTCTAGAGACAGTGCGAGGGAAGGTAGAGAAAGATAAATAGATAGAGAGATAGAGAGAAGTAGAGTGAGATGTAAAGATAGAGAGTGATAGAGAGATAGATCGGGAGTAAAAGAGAGGAAGAAATACAAATATATAAGGAAGAGGAAGGACATATAACGAGTGATATATATGGTCATATAGAGTGATAAAGAGAGAGTGGGAGAGATAGATAGAGAGAAACATTATAATTGAATATGTATGTGAGCATAAGATTTAATTATTTAATATCTATTATATTAATATAGAATATCAGATATAATATTATTTATATAAAATAAATATGAATAATTATTACACTCACTCATTATAATAGAAAATAATAAATAAAACAAATGTGATTATCATATTATAAAAACAAAACATTACATTATATTAAATATAATATACAATAATAATTCAAAAAAAAAATTGTTTTGAAAAGGTTTTTGAAAAAATGTCTAGAAATACAAGTATAAATAAATCTAGAAATAGAAACCATATTAAATGACACATAAAATATTAGGTTAAAATGTGAGGCAATTCTTAATATTTAGTATAATGTTTTTTATGCTTTTTTTTTTCAATTCTACAATTTAAAAAAACAAAAAACTATTATATATTTTTTTGATATGTATTAGATTAACACAATTTTTTTAAAATCTAAAATTTAATTCCTCTCATGTTCCACATTTTAAGTTTTATCTTTATGATGCCGATTGTATGTATAATCAGTTAACTACTGTAAAAAAACATAATGGGGAAACAAAGGGCATCTATATTAAAACAATATATAGGCATAACTAATGATTTATAAGATTCTACTCAGATAAAGAAAAAAACATGTCAATTTCTTTACCCTCCTCCACAATACAAGATCCCGAATGTAAGTTGTACTTCCCATCATTCCTTCATAAAATTTTCAAATCTGAGAAGCATTTCAGAGCCTAAGAATTTGACTAGATTCACCAAGCATAAAACAGAGATTCTAAGGTTGAAAAATTAAAATGAAATTTAAGCACTAGACCCAGCCATAATGGATTTAGTTCACTGTTTGGCCACTAAAAGTAATTGTCTGCAAATGGTAACGTAAAGTAGATGTTACAGATAATAATAGATCACTTGGATCATAGCCAGAATTTTCTAAATATATTTTAGCATCAATGACAAGGCCATTTTTGTAAGAATTAAAAAGTCATCACTCAATATATAATGCACATCCCTTACAATTTAACTGCTCCGTGAAACTTTTCTAAAAATGAGATAGCTAAGTTGTGTCTCTAAGAATTACCTAACCATGTAAGAAGGGAGAAACATATACTAATTTAGAAGAATATGATAAGCCTAGTTCTTAGAATTTGGGCCATGATAAAATAATAATAACAAAGGTAATAAGGAAAAGGGAAGGGGACACCATCAATATTGAAGACAACCAAGAATATATAGGCAATGAGGAATAGGTGAACACTAGAAACTTCTCTTCGCAGTTTTCCAAATTTAAAATGCCACTGAAATGTTGTTAATTGTTTTGGCCTTTTCCAGCCAACCTTATGTACTTTAAGGACATAGTGCACAAGCCTTCTTAGCAAAATTCATATAACTTACAAATGGAAAAGTTAAAAATAGAAACAATTTTCCCTAATTTGATTGAACTAAATTTAGATCTGCTAGAGTGTCATGAGAAAGATACAAATTACCAAGCAAGGGAAGGCATAGAAAAATGTAGTCAGAACAAAGAATGACAATTATGAGAATTGTAGAAAAAGGTTAATATGTTGTTATGAAACAAGCAAAAAACATGGTTGTAGACATGCTTTTACCAACAATAGCAACATGCCAATAAAATGTATTTCTAAAGCCCACATTCTGTATAGAATTCTGCTTCTTCTGATCTGAGATGTGGTGGCAAATTGTCACAAAACATGCAATTACACATAAATGTCTTTTCTCTGCAGACAAGTGTTCTGCATGTCAACAGTATGTGGGTGAAAAGAATAAAAATAGATGTCATTTTCAATGAGAAACTTGCAATGTAGTTTGAAGTTAAAACAACAGGATAAAGTCTTCCAGGCCAAGTTAGGCTCTCCGCCATTGAATGTCTATTGCTGGTGTTTTTTCTCTTTTCTTTTGGGATTGTTTTATTGCTAGGGGATGAAGCCAGTTGAGCACAAGGTGTCTCTGGTGATTTACAAGCACGAAGTCCCTCCTCCTTTCCAGCATTTGTCAATGTCAGTGCACTATCCTAAGTTTTCTCAACTTCCTCGTCACAATAATTTTGTTCTTCTGATTTCTTTATGGTTATTTATAGACCCATTGCTTCATATCCTGAGCCCAAATTCAGAAATCAAGTACTAATTCCATTCCTTTGATTTCCCCCTGCATACCGAATTTAATTGGCACCCTATAATTCTGGTTAAATAAAGGATGTAAGTAAAGAATTGCCTCACATGTAATAGTTTTTTTTCTCTATTTTCCATATCATATTACTTCCAGACAAGAAGAAAGGACTTAAATTTCTCTATTTTATAACTTTAGTTCTATTTTTCTTTCCAAAATATGGAAAGAAAAAATAAATTATTTGCTCTCAATGTCATGGTTTCTGTTGTCGAAGAGGATGAGTGTAAGACTAAGGCGGTATACTCTTCCCTGCATGGTTCAAATTTCCTCCCACTTCTATAAGGCAGACCATGGTGAAATTGTATCAAACAAACATGTTGCTCTTTCAATTATGAAAATTACACATGCTTACCCCACGCTAAAACACAATAAACCCATCCCATAACTCGCCCCAAACATATTTCCTTCTATTGAGGACAGGGACGTAATGTAAAGTCCTAAGAATGTGATTAGCTTGGAATTGTCATCACTCCATTAAGGCGGACCACAGCTTCAAAGGACACATGGTGAAATTATGGCATAAAAAACCTGGCATACTATTAACAATGACCCATTTCAAATATCTGATACAAAAGTTAGCTCATACCACAAATAAGGTGTTTCTATCCAATAATCTTACCCAGAACTAATGTTTTAGAAAAAATAAAAAATTCAAACATTTTCTTTTCTGTTTCCATAAAGAAAACCAGTCAATTTTCTTAAACGCTTTACTTCTGCATATGACATGTAAAGGTGTTGGGGCCCAATAATGTGCAAAAGTGTCTTATCATTTTTATTTGAGGGGGAAATGGTATACCACATAATTACCTCATTCCCTTGGAGATGGAGCTCAAGAAGTTGAAGCATATCCATTTGAACAACACTCTTCTCTCTCTCATTCTCGTTTCTTTGTGTGCAATGTTAAAATTTTTTATGGATAAGCTTAGAGCTGAATTTTAGAGAGATAATTAAGATATAGAAGTTATTATTCAAAATTGGCATTGGATCCATCTACACCTTTAATATCTCTACAAATCATATTCCTTTTTCCTCTCTTATGGGTGAGGAGTTAAGAAGATATGTGCCTTCTTGTTTTACATGTGAAGAATGGAGAAAATTCTAGTTGGAAATTAAATGTTTCTTCCGCTCTCTCCTTTTTGTTGTTTTTTTCTGCTTACTAGAATGGCTTTCATACAAAATGGTATAGAAATCTCTTATGTTTAATGGAAATATTTTTATTGTCAAATTTTAAGCTTGTTTTTCTTGATTATCTTGCTTAAAGGACAAAAATGTGCTTTGTAGGGACCACAAAGAACCCATGGTTCGCTTAGAAATCTTCTTAGAATCAACTTCTTTCATGTTGCATCCAAGAGATTGTTTTGACAGATTACATGAGATGAGGAAATAAATTTTCTAGTGACTTGTATTACTTGCAAACTTATTGTCCTTCTCCTTTCATAAGTTGTGGGTAGGATAATCTATGAGGTTAGAGACTGTATAGAAGCCATGACCAAGCTTAAGTTCTTGCTATAGGTTGCTTGGTGTTGTATTTTTCATTTCCTTGGTCTTGCAATAAGATGTACAATCCTTAGGATTTTCAGAGACTTGAAGACATGATATATCCTACCTCAACACTCCCACAGAGGCCCAGACAACTCTTTCCCTTATCTTAGTTTGGGTTTTATGGGGATGCAATTGATTGGGAATAGAGTAAGTTACATAAGATAAGAATTTCTTTGACATGCAGTGACTCAAATTCCACACTTCTTTTTCCTGTGCTTTGTTTTTCATTAACTGCCCATTTTTTGATTGAGGGAATCCTTAAGAGAATCTGAGATTTGAAAGCACCTTAGACATTTGGTGCAGTCAAGAAATGGGGGCCTAAAACTAGGCAACCAGCTTGAGTAGCTTCGTCTCACACAATTATCTATTTCAACAACAACGCTTTGTTATTACACTACTCAACATCAGGTCCTTAAACAGACGTTCAAACCTAGAAAACTAAGCTCTATTAGACTCAGAAATTTAACTTCCAAAACTTCAACTACAACTTGGCTATTGGCACTGAGCCCAACAATGACTGAGAAGATATGAACCAACACTTAATTTATAAGCTTGTAGCCCATCTGCGGGCATCAAACTTCACTTAGAAGACCAAAAAATCAAATTGAAATTATCAATGCTATAGGCATACAGACTAACCAGGTATGCAGATAAGAATCTCTATGACATAAAGTGAGTCAAATTCCACACTTCCTCTTCCTGTGCAATGTCTTTTATTAACTGGCCATTTTATGATTGAGAGAATGCTTAAGAGAATCCGAGATTAGAAAAGACCTTAGACAATTGGTGCAGTCAAAGAACTGGGGGCTTGAAACTAGGCAACCAGCTTGAGTAGCTTCATCTTACACAATTATCTATTTCAACAACAGTAAAATCATAGCAATTTAGAAATTACAATCCAGAATAGCAACATTTTGTTTTTACACTAATCAACATCAGGTCCTAATATAGGCGTTCAAACCCAGAAAACTAAGCTCTATTAGACTCAGAAATCTAAGTTCCAGAACTTCAGCTACAACTTGATTCTTGGCACTCAGCCCAACAATGACTCAGAAAATATGAACCAGCATTCAATTTATAAACTCGTAACCCATCTGCGGGCATCAAACTTCACTTAGAAGAACCAAAAATCAAATTGAAATTATCAATTCTATAGGCATACAACGTAACCATAAATTCATCATAAGCAGCTTGGAATTCATTCCATGTTCTTCCCTATTGACAGTGGCATTAACTAAGGGGAAATCGTAGAATCTCTTGAAATCTAGTGCAACTAATGAAAAGTGGGTTTGGGAAAAACAAAAACCAGGGGAACAACCAACTATCTCACCACTCTTGACCAGGATGCGAGTTCAGGCTGGCATGTGGAATGTACCATTTTTGTCACGTATTAATAATAAAGATGGATGAATAAATGGATAGATAACGCATATACCTCTATATAGGAATCAGAGAAAGATGTTGGCATGTTGGTAAGATTGGATGGGAAAGATGCTAGCCGTATTGTAGAAGTTATAAATGGAATAATCACAACTCCCAATCAATGAATTTGGAAACGTGAATCTGATATTGCCACTAGACTGGGTCTGTCAAAATAAATTCTTTGCTTTGGACTAGTCAATCCATGCCTGGTAGACCCTCAAATTTTCCAAGCAACTGAATGAAGAAAAGAAATGATTCAACAAGAACATTATATGATACAGAATTGAGATGACTGTAGATTGTAAATCCTGATGTAAAGATTCTTTCATTAGTTACAAAACCCACACAAGACAAATCCTAACTATGATTGCAAAGGCTCGAAGATTTTAGTTTGATAAAAATAAATCCCAGTTATTAGAAGTCGTGCTATGGAAAAAAAAATAGTATACCCATAATTTGAACATTGTGAACTGAAATGAAATATCATGAGTTATAAATCTAGGAAACAAAATGTATAACCTAAAATTCAGTTAACTAAAACTACCCAGGTCTCAAACTAGCTAGACGGATAAAACAAAAGGAAAGAAAATATTTGACACCTTAGATCGTGTGTGGAGATCAATGTGAGATGCAATCCATCCACCTATTTCAATTTTCATTAAAGTGAGGATAACAATGAGAAGCCCACAGAAACAGAACACCCATTGTAGTGATAAGGAGGTTGTGGTGGATGTCATGGGTTATGAGGGTGTTTCTACTAATGACAGGGAGAATGCAAAAGTTAGTATTGTTGGGAAAAGCTCAGAAAAAACCAGTGAAAGTCACTCCAAGGAAACCAATATACATGACTCTGACAGCACAAAGACTGCCTTAATACACCTGCCTAGAGGAACTCACACCTGTGGAAAATGTGAAACTATGGTTGCGAAACTCTAAGCACTTAAGGATAAACTCATGGAGCTGGATAAGAAGATGGGGAGCATTTCAAAATTCAGCTCCACATTTATGCATAAATTGGCCACCACACCCTGTTTGCTATAGGAAAAGGAGCTGGACAAAGCTTATTGTATTGTTAATGGTCTGTTTCTATTAACAATAAACCATGGATTACAATGATATGTTTGGAGTTGTCTTAGGGCCAAAATTTTAAATAGCTCCCTCTTAATAAAATGTGATCAAACAAATAGTGCTAAATGAAAATACACAAACTAACGATTCAACTTCAGTTCAAGCTAAATTCAGAATAGATGTGTTTATATTAGCTGTTGGAGTTAACAATAAACCATGTACTACAATGATATGTTCAAAGTTGTCCTAGGGACAAAATTTTATATAGCTCCCTCTTAAGGATTATTTCACTAAACTAAGAAGTGAAAACATCTGCATAATTTAGTAATATTTTTATGGATCATGGTATGAAAAATAGGGATAGAAACAGGTAAACTTTTAAACATGAGATGATCTCATGACAATCTTTTGCAAGTTAGGGAATCAGCTTCATTCATTTTACCTTGCATTTCAACTTTCATTTAGCCTCGGCCTCCCAATAAACTCTGCCTTTCCCATAATTGGGATCTAACATATGATCGACTGTGAACAGCCTAAAAACCTCTCAGTAATTAACAATTGTAAAATAATGCATTTCTACATCGCAAGTGTCTATCATTGCAAGACAGGTAACTTAGAGACCGAGGTAATATTTATATTTAAAACATTATAATAATAATGCTTCAAAAGATGTAGAAGACGCCTTTGGAAAAAGCTTAATAGGTCTTGCAGCAGTCAGAATTCCTAAAATTAAATCAAACATAGGTTGTGCTAGAGAAAGTACTTCCAATACCATGTCTATATGTTAGTCATCATATGCATAAGGAAAGCTTAGATGATCAAGCATACTCTATTGCAGTGATTCCTTCATAAGATAGCCATTATCTTTTATAAAACTAAAAAATTTCCCTGGAATTCTAATATGATTTTTTAACATTAAATGAATCATGCAATTCTTTTTCTCAAAATTGGGAACAAGGAACGCTACTCAGAATTGCAATATTTTTATTTCAGTCAAAGCAATAGAAATTAGTAAATAAATTTTGAGGATGAGCCATTAGAAATATAACCTACAACAAGAAGTATAGTTTGTATAATGACAACAATTTATAGCTATAAAACATAAGCATGTCATTGTCACATCCAAGTTACGAATCTCAAATTAGAAAGTAATATATAACCTGGGGATGAAAGAAATAAATACAAAACAAAAGGTCAATGGAGTTGAGTGCAATATTTAAGCATAGAAAAACCCAAAATATCTAAGATGGGCAAAAAAAACTCATATATTGACAAACTTTTCCAGCTATATATATTTATATAAACCTCTCAATCCAGCGAAGTGCCCACTTTGCTTTTCTTGCAACACAGGGAATGGTGTGAATAGCAATGAACAATCTTGCTTTCTCCCTGGAATCTCTTACGCAAGTTTCGAAGAGTAAATTGTACATTTCTGATTAAAGCACATGTTAAAAGAATCTCTTAATAATAAGTAAATTTAAGAAAACTTTCTCACAGTAAGCTATACATTTTTTTACCAAAGCACATGTTAAAGGCAAGAGAAATAACAAGTAAAAAAATAACAACTTAAAGGCAAGAGAAAATAACAAGTAAAAGTAAGAAACAAACATAGCATCTCTTGAAATGTGCTTACCGGAATGCATGTTCTCTATGGCAATTTGAAACCCATAGAATGCCTAAACCTGCAAAAGGAGAGTCAAATTTTATTAAAAGCAACACAACATATTAGGAATATTAGCCTATATCTTTCCTACAGTAGTTCCAGTACAAAAAGAATGATTCCTATTAAAGGTTAAAGGTAAAGGGTAAAGGCGCTTTTCTAAGTTCTAGCCCAGCCAACACCCCTATTTGGAGTAAGAGACCCTTCTCCAGAAACAAGAGGCACCCCTATTTGGAGAAAGAGACCCTTCTCCATAAACAAGCATATTTTTACAAATATTAACAAGGTTCTATTTCATCCTAGATTGGTATCTCATGTGCCAAAACTGGCTTCAATTTTGTCTGAAATCTTAAAAAGAAAACAAACTTTACCCATCAAATTTAACATTTTTCCACTCCACCTAATACCCCGGAGTAGTACAAACTGGTAAACATCAAACTGGTAAACATCAGCGGATAATTAGGACCCAGCTTTCTCATGAATAAACTCTTAGCTTGGTGTAAGAAGAAAATACTAAACAGGTTGACAGAATTGATGCTTGTAGAGAGAAATTCTAGTGCTCAAATCTTCAGGATACTGCCGTAGGCAGGAACTAAATTTTCAAGGCACCATCACTGCAGATGTAAAATACTCTGATAAACCCTAAATTTTTTGTATAATGCATTTGAACAAAGAGTTTACTCAATTAATTCTGAAGAAAAATTCTGCAACATTGGTATGAAAATCGACAGAAATCACTGTTAGGGTATGGGTAAAATGCTTGAAAAAATGGTGGTGCAAGACTAATCTTGCTTTCAATAGAAGACCATGATATCATGGCCCCAACGCAATGCAGAAGAACATTCCCCCATATTGTTGGAGCTTAACCTAGTGGAGCCTTTGAGAAAGAAGGCTGGAATGTCCAGAAATTAGTATGAGGAAGTAGTTTCTAGAATTTTATTTATAAAACATTTAGATTTTTTTTATTGGTATTCGATGTTAAGGTTTTCTGTATTTTTCTGAAGGAAAATTTTATTTTTCTCATTGCTCTAACCAATGAAAAATAAGAAAAGTCATATTTTTTAATTATTGAAAATCAATATTAATAATCAACTATAAAGTTTTTGTTAAATATAATTTAATACTTTACTCTAATTGGTTGGTCAACTTAGTCAAATAAATTTTTTGGAACTAAACAATTGCATAAGTTTACCTGTCGTAAGAGGAACTAATAAATAATAATAAAAAAACTCATAGTAAGAAAGAGGTAACTATTTGAAGACAACTTTAAGTGTAGATAAATAAATTAATGACATATTACATGCAAATCCCATGGTTAATAAAAAGCTATGATACGTAAATGTTGAAATAATTATGCAAATCACAAATGGCTAATGATCCTCCCTCAATCTGTAAAAAGTAAATGTCTAACGACTAATTATCCTCTGTCAATTTACAGAAAGTAACTGTTAAACAACTAATTCTCCTCCGTCAATATACAGAAAGTAAATGTTAAAAAGCTAATACTCCTTTCAATTAAATGTTAAAAAGCTAATACTCCTCTCAAGTAAATGTTTTCACTGCCTGCAACGACTTGGCAACATTTTCATTGTCCGAAACGTGTTTCTCTCATTGAAACACGAAACGACAGTCAACCATCGCGTTTCTGGCAACACAGGGCCTCACTCGACAACAAGTGTTTTTATTTTGGAATCTTCACAAAACTTCCAAGACTCTAGTCACAACTTCACATCTTCCTATACAATAGCAATTCGTACTAATCTCAAGAGGAAAATTTCACACATTATTTGATTATGCAGTATTCACAGAATCTATTATTAACAGACGAGACTGTTCAAACTATTACAGAGTTGAGAAATGTTTCAGATAAAATTGTTTGAAATCTACAAATTTTCAAACTCAACTGCAGCTATGGACATCAGGCTTTACCAAGCTTGCGGCGAGTCACTTGTCACTTTCATCTCTCTTTTCTACTCAATATTCATCCGTTTCTTAGCTTAGCTTCTCCGCAAGAAACCTTCATTATACATTTGTACATCATCCCTTTACTAACTGTTCTATCTACTTCTATTGATCTCACGCCTGCACTCGACTTGCATTAATACTGTACGAAACAGATTTTAATGAAAAAAGTATACGAATCCCAGCATCTCACCTTTCATATTTTCTAGCGATTTCCTCACTTTTGTTTCGCGCCCTTCGCAATCCATATGAACTCTTAACACAACATCCATGTTGATTATTTCCAAACATTCATCATGATAATAGTTTGTTCCTATAGAAGATGCATATTGCCTATGAGCAATTCAAATGAGAGAACTTTTCTCCTTCTGAAAGGGAAAGCTTGAGAAGTAGATATATAATAATTAAAGATCTGTAATCGATACACCTGGAAGTAGGCTATATGTGGCATGGATTTCTTGAAGAATAAAATTTGAGAGGAAATATGTCTGGGTAACGATTATATGTCTGACTCAATGAATGTAATTATGATCATGACAGGCAAGTACAAGGTGGGATGGGAAACGCACATATTTTTGAAAACAAATCTGGCCACCTCGCGACATCGGAGGCGTTTCGTTGTCAACACACTTTTCGGGAGGGTAACAACGACGGGCTAGAATATGTCTTTTGTTGGGAAGGCATGAATTCTCTCCCAAAGGTGGTTCATCAGAGATCGGAAGGGATATTGCCAACCTGGAAAATAATGAAGACACATGTCACATAACTTTATGATGACAAGAAATGTTGAGTACTCATTGGGGCACTATATAGTTGTGGATTCTCTGCTAGAAGGATGGGTGGGGATTTAAATTAGATTGGGCCAGACACCTGCCAGGAATACAAAAAAGATGAGAAGGTGTGAAAGATTATTACAGACGGCCAGGTTGACAACTATGTCGAGGGTTTGAACGGTTTCAAATGTGAACTTTCTCAAAAGTTTACCGAGTCTTGGGTGGATGGGAAGGTCACCATTGCTAGGGTTGCCTTTGTTGTTTTGGCAGAAACCATCGTCGTTGTGACAGGTTTGAGAATGGAGGAAAAGAGTTGCCACGTAATTCAAAGGCTAATTACAAAGAGGACTTTCGGCGCTTCTTAGATCGTGGTGAGAAGGTATCGTGATTGCAAAAGAGGTTCAAGAGATAGCAGATGTTTGGCGAGTGAAAAGTTGTTGCGTCCATTTTAATCAAATTAATCACTTTGGAAGGTAGATGCAAACGCTTCCACTCCCATTTCTTTCCTATATTAAACCACTTTCATAGAGGCATTAAATTCAACTTTCCATTTTAGGTTTTTTCTTCTTTACCTCAATCTATGTTTAAGGCTAAGGAGAAGGATGGCGTTCCTCTCCACCAAGGCCTCATCCTAAGATTATATAATTTCCATCTCAGCCATACACCTGAAGATGACCCTTGTCCTCTTCTCTTGATTGAGCTAAATTATCTCACTTTTAGCCTTATCTGGCCTCAAGCCAAAGCTCTAACTAGTGCTCCCTCCCTTGTCTCTACCCACATGAATCATGTCTGGAAAGCTAAGTGTAAAGCCATGGGTCTTGAT
The DNA here is from genome assembly GCA_018584345.1 of Thuja plicata. NCBI lineage: Eukaryota > Viridiplantae > Streptophyta > Pinopsida > Cupressales > Cupressaceae > Thuja > Thuja plicata. The sequence continues at coordinate 701,849 of MU225439.1, forward strand.
CAACTCAAGGAAGATGAACAACCCAAGAAAAGTGTTGTTGATCTATTTGAGGAGTCATCTTCCACTTGGTCCACTGAATCTACGTGCACCCCAGAGAAATCCACAGCTAACTCTCCATCTCTATCTATTTTTCCCCTTTGCCAAAGTCCCAACTCAGCTATCCTAGCGATTTTATCATACCCAAACATTCTTACCCCTCCAAGTTACCAAATTCCCCTAATAGTTTGTATTATTTGGAGTCCATGGGCAGAAAAGTGGACGATTTGTGTATCTGCCTAAACAAAATAAATGTTGTGAGAAAATGACTCATTCTCCAACTCCAGAACACCAGAAGAAAAATTAATAAGCTTGTAGCTATGATGGAAGATGAAAGGAAGGCTAGGGATTGGACTAAGGGGAAAGGGGATGCGAGTCCCTGGGAGGTTGCTCATGATTTCAAGCAGTAGTTGAACAATTCGGAGATTACAGAGGACCAAATTATTGAGTTGAAGAAAAAGGTCCCCTCTAAGGAGGATAAAATGGAAATGATTAATGCTCTAGCTAACATGAAGGAAAACCAGTCCCAACTTAACAAACAGTTAGTTGAGTTTACCAACTACAGCAAGAGTATGGTAGATAAGACCAACCTCTCTATCAGTTCCATCCAGGCTGAGTTAGAGGAAAGAAATAGCAAATGGAAGAAGAGAGAGGATAGCTGCACGTGGCAACTAGGGAGGATATTGTCTCTGGTGATGTTTCTTCTTATTGACCTCCTAAACGTGCCTCCTTCCTCAAGAAGTTGAAGAAGCTCAAAAAGTAGTTGCTGATTTATTGTGGAGGTTCACTTGCTTTTTGGTATCCTAGTTCTTGGTACCCTATGCTAGTCTTGGGTGTTGGTTCTCTATTTTTTTTTTTTCTCCCTATGTTTCTAGTTTAGTTTCTAATTAGTTAAATTTCTAGAATTCATTGCTAGTGAATTCTCTTTAGACTGTCTTTTTAGACTCGATGTTATTTGATGTTAGGTTCAGGCCCTTTCCCGCTTGATCTAATCAGAATAATTATGTAAAGTGAACAAAAAATTTAATTATTTATTAATTGAATCATGTACTTGTGCAGATAGTTTGACATTTGTAATATAAATTAAAATAAAATATGATTCATGCATTGCATGGAAACACATTCTTTCTATTAATTGCACTCCTTCCTTTTTGTGAGGACAAATTCTTATATTTATGTTGTTTTATTTCAAAATGAAAAAAAAAAAAACTTAAAGCTTTTCGCATTGAAATATACTTATGTGCGTGATGCAAATAAATAGATAAATATTATCTAAGTATAGATAGAAAAGAAGAAATTAAAATAGTTTAATAAAATAGATGAGAATAGAAGTAACATTATATCAACTACTAAAGTGGATAACCTCAACACTAAAAAAAATGGTAAAAATAATCATGCATTTATTAGTCCCTACCTTCTAATGGTGGGGACTAATGTTTTTGTATTCCTAATTCGTATAAGTTGTTGTTTCGGAGACCGTGAAATTTGCAAAACATTCCCTTTATCATATGGTCATTTTTCCTAGTGGTAGTTTAGATTTTCTCCACTCGTAAAATTAGGAGGAAAAAGGGTTGCAAGGAGTCATGGCATTCCACACTGACATGTATATTCTCAAGTTCCCAATAGCATTGTATAGAGTGGTAGACGTATCATTTTCATGTAAGCTTTTCATAAAGGGCATCGAGTTTCCTAAAAATGGTGTGACATATATTTTATTTCAAAGCATCAAATTTACTTGGGTGTGACATATATTTTACTTGGGTGTGACAGGTGTGACATATATTTTATTTGCTAAAAACTTGTCTCTAGCTCAAGAATCTAGTAGCTCTCTAAACCCTAATAGCTTTATTTCTACATTTGTTTATTATAAATAGATTGAATCAACAGTTGTAGGGATGTTGGTTTCAGTTATTTTGCCTTGGTAGGTTTCCTAGTATTTTACTGTAAGTTGTGCCCCTTTTTCCTCATTGGCATAGTTGACAACACAACGATCTATGTAAAACCTTGAGGTACATAACTAGTACATTTTCTATAATTCTTTGTCGTTATCTATTAAATAGAATTTTATTTTATAATTTTATCTATGGATTTTTTGATATATGATATTTATGTAAGGCATAGTGTGAGATCCTCATTTGTGTCTTCAGGCATAGGGATTCTGAATTATGAAATGAATTTTCCCAAATTTTTAATATTGAAATCTACAATAGCTTTAAGGACATATTTGGGTAGATAAACTACCAGTTTTCTCCTAATTTTTACTTAGTTCCTAGTTTTGTACCATTAAGATATGGGATTTATATTCATGCTTATGAGGGATTGAGATTTGTCATAAAAGTGAAGGTGTGTTTGGTTGGATACATATACCAGGTTTACTGTGTAGTTTGTGTTTTAATGTGTAGCTTGTGTAAGTTGATTCATTCTTCATAATATAAGGATGTTCATTTATAAAAAGACTATTTTGATATTTCTACTCAATCCATTTATAGTCCATATAATTTTACAAGATAGAACATTAATTAGGAGCGATGGTAGTGTCCTCACAACATATACAAGCTTTGAATAGTCAATACAATTAGCATTCTGGAAGTGCAGAATTTCCTTTTTAACATGTTCCTTCAAAATTTATTTAAATAATAACTTTACTATTTGTGTACTTAAAATGCATTCAAATTTTGAATCGTTTGTTTTCCAAGGATGATCATCCTTATTATTTTAAGGACCAGATAGGAGTTTTGAAGACTTCCCGAGGGCTCCTTTGGGTAATTAGTTGCTACTATCATGGGGAATATGGCTGCTACCATTGTTACATTAATCAAATTTAGGGCTTTTTCAAATTTCCTTATGGTCTGCTTAAGACGAGCTTTCTTGGGCATCTATCAATACTACATAATCTATTTGGTTAGTTACATCTATGAACCATAAGTTCTCACAAACCATAAGCTACAAATATTATCTTAATTTTTTACTCCACACCTCATCATCATGTCCATCAAATGTTGGTTTCTACTTCCAACTCTTACTATCAATTCTAGCCATGTTCTAAATTTGGAGAAATACTCTTTAATATAGAGGAAAAACTAGAGCTCTAGCCTTGATACAAGTCTCTTGAGAATGGGAAAAAATCAAATAGACACATGGAAGAAAGAAGAAGAGGGGAATACAAACTGAACTAAGAGATAATGAGGTTTATACATGTATATATGCATATATATTAAAAAATATATGTATAGTTTACAAATTAAATATTAGAGCTTATTCTTTGTATCTTACTTCTATCATTGTTCTCTGCAGTTGTTTTATGTTATCTTCCTACCTTGTTCTTTACTTCTCTTCCTTAGCTTTGTTCATGCCACCAATGACATTGTTGCTATGTCCTCTTTCTCTCCTTTGTTCATATAATTCTAACCTCTGCTATTGTGCATTCCCTTTTTCTCTAATGTAGCTTAATCTAAGGAAAACAATTTAAAATATCTACAGTTAATACAAAGAAAAAAAAATATAAAGCCTATCCTCCACCAAATTGACTACTATATTCTAGGTGTACTATATTTTAGGTGTACTATATTGATTAAAATAATGTATGTTAGACCATAGTTAGGGGCTTTAATGTCCACCAACCAAGAGGTGGTCTATCATTCCATAACCATGTTTCTCCATCAATAGCATATGCAATAAGAAGTGCTTTTCCCATTTTCCTCATTTGATTCCAATTGAAATCAATCATCATTCATTTAAGTTTTCTGTGAAAATTCAAACATCAAGTATCACATAGTTACATAATTATTATGTTTATAGAATATTAGTCAATCATCTTCATGGAATAGTGTTTCTTCTATTTTTATTTCAAATCGATTCCAGGCAACATATATAATTAGTATAGATACAAAGAAACAGAATTGAGCCCTAACCCATGGATGGGAAATCTTATATGTGTATGGAAGATCCTAATAAAGCTTAAACTAGAAGAGAGTTTACTTGCTTCTCCATTCTCTTGAAATCTATATAGGATTGCATATAACATACAAACTGTAGACAATTACAATTACTAAATGATTTATGACGCATCCTGAACCTCATCAAAAGAGAAGTGATCAAATTGATTTAGTACTTTTCAAAATTTGAGGGGACTACAAATAAGATTGAAATAGAAGGATCCAAACTATCAAGCATCTTTGAGAATTCTATTTTCATTTATGGAAATAAGCTAATAATTCATCTTCTACAGAATTCATCTTTTATAATTCCATATTCATTTATGAAAATCGGCTTATATTTCATCTCCTCTATTTTGTAGAATTCAAGTAATAAATCCCTAGTCTATAGAACTAAAAAATAAATAAATAAACATATATTTTGATCAATATGAATATCCAGATCCAAATAGTTTAGTACAAACTTCTAGTTTTCCAATAAAATATAGTGAGTTTACAATGTCAGTATTGATTTTTTGTTGATTATCTCTATCTTGTAAAGACCTAGCATCTCTCCATTAGGGTTGGAAAGAGAAAACAATATTAACAAGTTAATAAAAGTTAAAATGTCAAATCTTTGTAATGACACAACAAATGGGTTTAGCAATGCGAGGTCTTGGTATATGTGTCAATGGTATTGATTGGTCCACAATTTCTTTGTATTTGGAAAGCCCTCTTACCAATCCTAGGTTTTCCACTACCCACTGAGAGACACCATTTCTCCCTCCCCTCTTAAACATTATAGTAGGTACAGGGACAACAGGGAAAAACATACTATCAGCCAAAATTTGTAGATAGTATGCCACAGTCGGTCCAAGAAGTACAAATGCTCATGACATGAACAATGTTCTCTGAACATTGAGTTGAGGCAAGGGAGAATGGGCTTCTCTTTCCTGGTGCGGAAGATAGCAGGAAAATGTAGCTGCAAACAATTATTTGTAAGTAACATGTTTACCATTTTCCAGAAGCTCAAATCCTGAGAATTGGTTGCTACATTGGTGGAGAACTATTTGTTTAGCTTTCATGTAGACCAAAGAGTGGTGTAGTATGGGAATCTGGCATAGTGTAGGTATGTGCGGTTTTCAGATTCCCATGTGATTATTTTTTCGCTAAATCTTGAAACTGAAATGTTTCCATACTACAACAAGCTATTATCAATTATATACTTCCTTATGTTAATGCAGAAACTGTTCAAGGATTCTTTATGGACCTCCACTAGAAGCATTTCCTTCATTTAACTATTACAGTCCTCACTTTTATATATATGGGAAGGCTATCAATGTTACATTGCATTTCTTTTCATTCTGCTTGTGATCCTTCAAGGTTCAAATTTATTTCTCCTCCATCTACCATGCTCTACGGAAGATGTTCTAAAATCTTATTCTATTTTTTTTAAAGGAATACCCAGACATTGGTTTTCGGTGACAAAAACTTTAGTATACTTGACATCGTCTATAGTTCACACTTTGGATTCCTAACATAGCGACATGTGTGTGATCTTGCAAAATACATCAAGCAGTTGGAGAAACATTTGCCCGAGGAGAAGCTAGCTTGGGTCCTTCAGTTCATTGTCAAAGGATGCCTCATTTGCATTTCCTTATTCGAGCAAAAATACCCTAAATTTGAAGCATAAAGAGCTAGTTCAAAATAATTAAATAGTTAGAATAACCCCCTCCTTTTTTTCATCAATTATTTAATATTTTCATTTGAGCATATCCTGAATCTAAGGCAGGAAAAAGCAAATTTATTCAAACAAAAAACCGACAGTGTAGTAGAAATGTTTAAAGAATATTATTTTATTTATTATAGATTTTAAGTGGGCTGTACTTTTCTTGGTTTATTTATTTTGTTATGAATGTACTGCAACCTTTAAACACTTATCTTTATCTCTAAGACTAAGTACCTTGTTTTCTCCAATATATGTGTAACTTTCCAATTGACATTCTGTTTGCAGATCTGATTTGGGAAGATGTTGAAATCGGGAGGTATTCCCACGTTCATTATTCTCATCCTCACAAATCTGAATTCCATAATAATGAAAGACTTATCCAACGGTTACATTTCCAACATTGCGCCCGACTATTGTATGTAGAAGACTTCATGAATGGAAGACTTGATCATCTACCTAGTACTTTTATCATGTATATAGACATAGAACTTTTAACTTCAACACACTCATGTTATATGCAGAAGACTTCAGAAATTAAAGCCTTGAGCAACTGCCTTGTACTTTTAATGTATGTATATAAATATAATTTCTTTAGCTTCACCGATACTCCGTTTTCATTGTACTTACATTGAACAAACAGACTTGAAGGCTCAAACTACTAATCTATGTATGGAATAGAAATCTGTGACTCTATTTTTACTTTTACATTCATGATAGGAATACAATATTTTAATATTCAAGGTCATTCTTGTTCTTTCAATTATACCTCTGTCCATTGAACCTTCGAATGTATGCTAATGCAATGTCTGTCATCTACTCTTTGCTGCTACAACAACTAAAAATTGTCTTACATCGTCTCCTTGTCAATATCCTCCTATATTTGTAAGTCACTATATCTTTGTATTCATGATGCTTTTTTGTACTCTAGAGAACGATATCACTTTGTGATAGTCGAGGCTTCTTAGACCCCAATGTCCTTGATCCTACAAATTCTAAAGATTTATGCTCTTACCTCATTTTACAAAATTCATTATGCTTCCAATGCGCTTTCCATAGCATGGATGTGCCCTCCTATTTGTGCTCATTGTACCTTTCCCTTTAACTATTCTATATCTTCCAATTAATGCTCTCTCAAAATTGTTACTCATTACTTTGATCTCTGAAATCAACAACAAGACTTTCTCCTATGCCCCTAGCTAAGGAAGGGACTCTAGCTACCTGCAACCCTTGTATTAGCTATTGATATTTAAGAGATAAATAAATACATTTGTGCATAAGGCCCAAATATACAAAGTTTTAGGTTTTAACCTGAAAATATTTTTTATTCCTTTTTATTGGTTTTTTTTATTGTTGTCTTTATCTCTACTAACATTAGTTACATATTATCACTTTGATTTGTATTCAAATTACTTTTTCTTATTTAAATTTGCATTCAATATATTTTTTTTATGGTTTTTATCAGGTATTTAAGAGTAAGTTCAACTATAATTAGTATAATAGGTCTTTATGATATGTCTCGACATATTTTACATAGATTTTTTAAAATATAGATATGCCAGAGTACACCATTCATCAATTAAAGATCAAGTAGATGTTTCAATACCAAATATAAAGACTCTTCTCTTGTAAACACAAATATAAATGATTAATAAGAAGATCGATTAGATCGACCAACAAAACTAAACTTTAAGGATAAAAGGTGTGGATCAAGCCGTAGAAAATTTATAAGGAAGGTGATGTAACACAAATATCTGGATGAACCAATCAATTCTCTCAAATCTCTAAGAAGGCACATGTCTTCCTAAAAGAAAATGTGTGGAACAGGTTGTAGAAAAGTTGTGTGGCAACATGAGAGGAAATGAACAAAGATGGAAATGGAAAGGGAATCTGTGTTGGTTGAATAAATGAATAAAAGATTTTAATAACTTCCACTCGACAGAAGTTCCCTCAAATAAAGTACTTAAATTATCTGCTTCTAAAATATCTACATAGTTGGAACATATGTCATTGTATACTTGGCACTCTATGATAAAGTGTTTCCCTGTGTGTACCACTCCCATGTTGCAAAACATGCATATAATCTTTTCCCATTCTTCCTTACGTATTATCCATCTACCGGTTTCATACTTCGAATGATGGAATCTAGTTGTTAGTTGAGCTATTAGCATTTTTGCTCCCCATTTAATATTTGCTCCTATGTATGGTTTTTCCTCATAGTCTTCCATGGGATTTAATTCTTTGACATAATAGACCTTCCACGGCCATTTTGTTTTGACCATATGATACTACTAAATTTTTTTCTTACAAACTTTTTTTTTTCTTCATTGATAGCCGAACACTTCTGTAATATTAACATCCCATTTCTTCGTCCATTTGTCATTTTATTTCATCTACTTATTCTTTCTTCTATCTAATCTTTTCACAGCAACCATCCACGTGTTATTGTTCTTGTTTTGAAGAAGAAACACATAGTTATTGGTGGTCTACATAAATTAGTTTAGATAGAGTTGTAGACTTGAAGGTGTGAATTATTGACTTTATGAGGAATGGTATGACAGAAGCGTATTTTCGTGCCCATTTCTTCTCAATAAACATTCTAGGAAGTGCGCGTGTTCTTCTTGTAATATTTCCTTGTAAGGATATCTCTGTAAATTTGAACGAGAAGCTGGAGGCCAAGCCCCCATTTTCAACACCCGTATTAATAATGGTTTAATGTACTGGAAAGAATAAATCTGCTCACATGCTTGCGTATAAAATAATAAAAAGCCATTTAGAGTCTGAAGTTGTGGAGTAGCACAGCTTAGAAAAACCGGGCATAAGCACTATTTGGTCCGTTTCATAGCGTGGCAGCAGGAGAGAGAGGAAACTGTAAGTAAAGTCAAAGTCAAATTAGGTAATATGGCTCCAATCGACGAACCAACCACTTGTAAACCAATGTGTACAGTTGGAGCTGGCCTTGCTAAGATTAACGAGCCCCCGTTTTCAGTCAAATTAAAGGTAAAACAGATAATATTGGTCGAATCGAGAAGCCAACCAACACGCGCCACGTCTTATAAAGCCGCGTTGAAATTTGCGCTAAACGGTCCAATCCTGACGTGCGAACGGTTAACATTGGATAAGATAATGTGGGTGCATTTAGTTCAATTTCCGCAGCTTGCGTCGACCATGTTCTTCAGTTGTTCGTCTTTATTGTCATAGGTTTCCATGTCCGTTTTTAGTAAAGGGGTAAGCTTGTCAGTTGACTTGAATTAAGAATATCAGTTGTCGAAATGAGTTCCCATTTCCACCGTCACAAGTGATTAGTTGTATGATGAATGTAAGGGTAGATTTTGTTGATGTCAAATTGAACGTATACCCTCTCCTCTGGCTTTACCTTGTCAAATCTAATGTCTTTTTAATAAACTCTTTCGAGTTCATGTGGCTTTAATAACAATCCCTTGATCCATAATTTCATTAACTATTCAAAAAGAACAAAACTATACATGTTCGGGGTTGTCTCCTTTTCAGGCATAGCCTCTAGCACCCTACTAGTTATATGTCTAACCAAACTTTGGTCTATGGCGATGGATTAGATTATGAGGTATTTTGGCTAATTCTTTTGTTGAACTGGTTTCATGGCTGAATCTTATGATATGGAAGGCCTTTTGAAGACCCAATTGTGACTGTGTTTCAATCTTTTGGAAATGTAACCATAATTGGTAAATATGAAAGGTATATGCTTGAATATTTTTTGATTCTTCGATTGAACCCTAAGGTATGGGTATCTAGATGCAATTGGGGAGAGTGGCTTTAAATGGGGGTCTAGGCTTTAGAGTGATTGTCACGGTAACTCAAGGGAGAGTTTCTTAACTAAGATATAACTTGGTTAATGAACTAGAGTAAAACCTATTAACAAGATAATATGGTTCCCAGTCCATGACCTTGAGTGCTTGTACAAACTAAGGATGGGATTGGGAAGGCTTGGTCATTCGTGGGGCATTGATCTGGCAAATTAAAGCTCCTTGTCTTCATGAAAGGATTGTTTGGTTCCACATGAGCTATTAAATGGGGGTCGAGGCCCAGAGAGGCTACCAAGGTAACTCATGTTGAGGCTATGCGATGACACTCTTTCCTTCTTGTACTCTAGTGTCCTATCATATTGGGTTGTGAGTAGAAGTCTCTCGTGAATCCTTGACATGTTTCATACTTATTCTTGTTTGTAGTTTATACTTGTATATTTCTTATGTTCTCTTCAATGCTTGTATTGTTCTTGAGAGTAAACTCTATTTTCCCTCATCTCTTTGCTTGTGTGTTTGGGACCTTGTGTCTATCTCCTGAGCATGGTGGGGTGCACCTTAGGGTTTCACATGGTTGGGTGGTTGTTTCAAACCTCCATTAGGGTTCGATTACTTGTTCATGTGTACTTGGGAAACTTCTTTATTATAGTACCCTTATTATTTAGTTGCAAGTTGTTCAATTAATGTAAATGTAATATGTTATGTATCATTGAGAAGCATTATAACTATCACATTATTAGTTCTTGAACACTCCATAAGGAGGTTGATGTAAAATAGTTTGATTTATTTATTATTTACTGTAATGGCAGAATAGTGTTTATGTAGATCAGTGTTGGTACTGACTACCATTAGGTGATTGTATGTTCTATCTTATTTCATGTCTAAAGGTTATAATAGGAACATTTGGTTTGGTACTTAAATTAAACATAGTGGCAAATGATAAATGTTAGCTATGCTATGAAATATTACAGTTATTCATATGATTTATGTATTGTAGCTTATGTGTAAGATGCACTGCATAGTAGCTATACTGGGGAACCAATAGAGGACATGGTTCTCAATTAGTGTTTGTCTTTAGCTTATGCATTGTAATGGTCAATATGTGAACTAGATGATATGTTGTATTTTGTTATTAAAAAAAAATGGCTATGTTATTTAAGTGGCTTAATGGCTAGTTCTCGAGGGTTGCTTATCAGAGCTCTACAACTGGTATCAAAACCCATGTCGCAGCACTGAGATCTCAAGTTATTGTTATTTTTCTTGGTCTTGTGTGATATGTTGTGGCAAGTTACTCATAATGCTTCTTGTATATGTACTTTCTCTCCTAGATGTATGCTTGGGAGAGGTCATGGAAATTTGTGAATTTTTTTGTGAAAGTATGAACAAATTTCTACAACAATAGCATTGCATTTGTATTTAGTTTATACAAAATATTTAATATAATATACTATTTGAAATATTAATTAAAGGTTAATAATATTATACTTCAAATATTTAAGATTATATATAATATATTATTTTATTAATTATATTTTAATAAATACAACAAATCAATAACAATAAAGTGTTTTGCATAATGATATATATATGTTAGTGTTATTAGTCCCAACCTACGAATGGTTAATAATAGAAAATGGATAACATAATGTCAGTGCATTTAGTTCAATTTCCAAAGTTGAGGTCAAACATGTTCGTCGATTGTCCGTCTTTTTGTTATAAATTTTTATGCCCATTTTTTAGAGTGAAAGAAGGAATGAAGGAAGTTTAGTGATGCCTATGAGATTAATAGTCTAAGGGATAGATCCTCTTCTTCATATATAAGTCACTTCTTCTTCTGCAAATTTTACCAATCCACCATCATATTTGTTAAGCTTTATAAACTTCTCCTTGTACCCTATCATATGGTTTCATCATCAAGAATCAATAATCTATGTAGTTAGTTTCACTTTAGCATGTAATGCAGTTACCTTTCTTGAAATTTTATGGTTCTTTCTTTGTTTCCTTCCTTTTTAGCCATAATTAATATTCATTATTATGGGCATCATCATCTTCATCCTTAGACAAATATTCCTTCATAGTGCATAGAATTTTTTTTATGTCTTCTTTCTTTCATCGTAAAGGTTATATCTATCATATCCTTTGTTTTTTTCTTGATAAGGACATCTATAAGATAAAAGACCAATTCTATGACAATTAAAAAATTTCAGAGGTATCTTACCTTTATATTTGTAAGTTCCTCTCACCATTCTTTTTACAAAGTTTTCTTCAATCTCATCCACATCTTCCTTAGCTCTGTTTTTGGATCTGATTGATGCATTGAATGATGAATATTTTCTCTTTTCATTGATCTCATCCATTTTTAGTTCTCTCAAAAGAAGATAATGCCCTAGGTTAGCAACAATTTTTTATTGGCTCCTACATTTTTTTTGGGTATATCAAGTTTATTCTACACTGTAAAATACATGTAGATGATTTCCAAACATTCACCATGATAAAATACATGTCGATGCTTTCCAAACATTCATCATGATATCGCCTATGAGCATTTCAAAAGAGTGAATTTTTTCCCTTCTATAAGGGAAACCTTGAGAAGTAGATATACAATAATTAAAGATATGTAATAGAGGCAGGTAGCTTCGAATATACACCTAGAAGTAACCTATATGTGACGTGGATTTCTCAAAGAATAAAATTTGAGGGAAATATGTTTGGGTAACAATTAGATAAAAGTGAAGAAAAGACATTATGTTATTTATTAATTGAATCATGTAGTTGTGCGAGTGCTTTTGCATTTGTAATTTAAATTAAAATAAAATGAGATTCCATGTATTGCATTAAAACACATGCTTTCTATTAATTGTATTCCTGCCTTTTTGTGAATAAAAATATTTATATCTATGTTTTTCTATTTCAAAATGAAAAAAAAAAACTTAAACATTTTCCCATTGAAACATACTTATGCACATGATCCAAATAAATAGATAAATATTAGCTAAATATAGATAGAAAGGAAAAAATAAAAATACTTTCAAAAAATAGATTAGAATAGAATTAATATTATATCAATTGCCAAAGTGGATAAACTCAACATTAAGAAAAGAAGTAAAAAAAATCATGCATATATATTAGCTATGTTAATATTTAAGATATAAATATATATAATTGTGCTTAAAGGTTCAAAAATACAAAGTTTTAGGTTTTCACCTAAAAATAATATATATTTTTTCATTAGTTTCTTTTATTGTTGTCTTTATCTCTACCCATATTAGTTGCATATTGTCACTTTGATTTGCAGTCACATTAATCTTTCTTATTTAAATTTGCATTTAAAAAAAAATTTATGATTTTTATTATGTATTTAAGAGTACAAGTTCAATTATAATTAGTATAATAAGTCTTTATGATATGTCTGAACATATTTTAGATAAATTTTTCAAAATATAGATATGCTAGTGTACATCATACATCAAATAAAGATCAAGTAGATGTTTCAAAACCAAATGTAAAGACTCTTCTCTTGCAAATACAAATAAAATTTATTAATAAGAAGATCAAATAGATCGACCAACAAAACTAAACTTTGAGTATAAAAAGTGTGGATCAAGCCGTAGAAAAGTTATAAGGAAGGTGATCTAACACAAAGATATGGGTGAACCAATCACTTCTCTCAAATATCTAAGAAGACACATCTATGCCTAAAAGAAAAAGCGTGGACCAAGCTATAGAAAATTTACGTGGCAACATGAGTGGAAATGCACAGAGATGGAAATGGAAAGGGAATCTGTGTTGTTTGAATAAATGAATGAAAGCTTTTATTAATGTCCACGAGACATAAATAGCCTATGAGACACACGAATTGCACACTCCCAAGAAAAGTGTAGCAAAATCTTTAAACAATTTGTAACTTTCGCTTTAAATCTTCTCTTCAACAATGGATTTTGATGGATGGGTTTGTTGTTTTGTTTAGATGTGTTCCCTCAAATAATGTACTTAAATTATCCGATTCTAAAATATCCACATAGTTGGAACGGATGTTGCCTCTATGATAAAGTGTTGCCTTGTCTCTACCACTCCCATGTAGCAAAACAAGCATATAATATTTTCCCATTCTTCCTTAGGTATTATCCATCTACTGGGTTCATAACTCGAATGATGAAAACTAGTTATTAGTTGAGTAGTATTTGCTCCTATGTATGGTTTGTCCTCGTTGTCTTTCATGGGATTTAGTTCTTTGTTATAATAGACCTTTCACAGCCATTTTGTTTGGACTATATGATACTGGTGAATTTCTCTTAGAAACTTTTTCATTTCTTTATTGATAACCTGATTCTTCTGCGATATTAACATCCCATTTCTTCATCCATTTGTCATTTTATTTCATCTACTTATTCATTCTTCTATCTAATAACTTTTCTTCACAATCATCTTTCATCCACGTGTTATTATTCTTGTTTTGAAGAAGGAACGGGCACATTGTTATTGATGGTCTACATAAATTAGTTTAGATAGAGTTGTGGACTTGAAGGCGTGAATTATTGGCTTTATGAGGAATGGTTGGACAGAAGCGTATTTTCGTGCCCATTTCTTCTGGGAAGATGATATTGAAAATGTAATAGTCCAATTGTAAAGTCCAATTAAATAACCTTTTTCTCAATAGACATTCTAGGAAGTGCACGTGTTCTTCTCGTAAAATTTTCTTGTAAAAATTTCGTAAGGATATCTATGTAAACTTGAACGAGAAGCTGGAGACCAAGCCCTGTTTTTCACCCCTGCATTCATAATTGTTTAATGTGTCAAAAGAATGACTCTGCTCATATGCTTGCGTATAAAATAAAAAGCCATCTAAATTTGTGGAGTAGCCCAGCTTAAAAATCGGGACTTCAGCACTATTTCATCCGTTTCAGAGCGTGGCAGCAGGAGAGGAAATGAAGGAAGTTATAAGTAAACTCAAAGAGCAATTACAGGTGGCACAGGTAACATGGCTCGAATCGAGGAATTAACCCAAATGCGCCACGACTTGTAAACCATTTATATTTAAGACGAAGTTTTTATCTGTCCAATCGTGACTTTGGAATGGTTCCCATTTTATAAGATAGTGTCGGTGCATTTTACTTTAAAATCTGTATCTCGAAGAACACTCAAAGAAAGCACACGTGTCCTTCACTTGTTTACTGTTATAATGTTTTATCGTGTCTATATTTCAGAAGAGTAAATTCGTCCGTAGACTTGAATCTTAACTGAGAAGATCAGTCCCAGTTTCCACCGTCAGAAGCAAACGATAGATTTTGTTGAGGTCGAATTTAATGTAAATTTGGTAATCATGTTAAATACCTCTAATATAAAGAGGATATCGTATAATACATTTCATTTGATACGACGATGTCTTAGGAATTAGATTTCAGGGTTCCAATTTAATAATTATTGATAATTAGGAGATATTTTCTAGAATATGGTATTGTTATTGGGATTTAATTCTGCAGTTTTCTAGTCGAATTCATTGATTCATGTTTCATGAGTAGGTTCACAAGAACTCAACTCTCATGAAAATGAATGGAACACTTACCACTCATTGAATCTAGGTTGGGACTTTCTAGGAGGTCACCTATCCCAATACTACTCTAGTTCAAGCGTGCTTACCTACCAAGTTTCCTCCATGATTAAGTCCAATTTGCTTGTAATCCCATTTGCTATGACTTATTGTATTTTAAATTTAGTGATTTCTAAACATATAGAAATAATTGGAGATGAAAAATCATACATCATTAATAAAATTCTTTCCAAAACTAATAAAATCTCGTCACAACTTCACATCTTGCGTAAACAATAGCAAATCCTACTAACCCAACAGAAAAATCTTTTACTTTATTTGATTACGCAGTCTTCACAGAATCTATTATTAACGGACACAACTGTTCCAACTATTACAGAGTTGAGAAATGTTTCAGATAAAACTGTGTGAAATCTACAATTTTTCCAACTTCACATTTTGCACATACAATAGCAAACTAAACGGCAGCAAAGAACATCGGCCTTTACAAAGCTTGCTAGGAGTTACTAGTCACTTTCATCTCTCGTTTATACTCACTATTCGTCCTTTTCTTAGATTAGCTTCTCCACAGGAAAAAAACCCATCTCACATATTTTTAAAAAATTATAATTCTTTATACATTTGTACATCATCCCTATACTAACTGTTCTCTCCCCTGTTATTGCAGAGCAGAAACAGGGTAGTGTACTGAAAATAATGAATTGAATTGGAGTATTAATAATTATTATGTACATAATTGAATTGAGTAGAAGAGATTAGACCAT
Organism: Thuja plicata; assembly: GCA_018584345.1. Taxonomy (NCBI): domain Eukaryota; kingdom Viridiplantae; phylum Streptophyta; class Pinopsida; order Cupressales; family Cupressaceae; genus Thuja; species Thuja plicata. The sequence goes on from MU225439.1 coordinate 717,616, forward strand.
GAAAGTCTACATAATTGAACAAGCCTCTGGATTGTCATCACTGAAGAGAGAGGTGTATCTTTCCTCAGTTTGATGCGGATTGGGGAAAGTGGGGTCCACATTCCTTACATAACCGGCGGGAGCTTTCTTATCGTAAACCTGAGCTGCATATGGATAGTACACCAGACTGTAAGGCTTGTATGGCCACATCTCTGCTTTTTTCCCAGTCCTCTTTTTCACCCTCTTCAACACCTTGTTCGCCTCCACGTACCCCGTCACTGTCACTTTGAATTGCTTTCTATCCACTTCCAACGTTCTCACGCCTGCAATCAACTCGCGTTAATACTCACTCTCATTACCACTACACGAAACAGCTGTTAACGAAAAATGTTTATGAATCCCAGCATCTCACCTTTCATATTTTCTAGCGATTTCCTCACTTTTCTTTCGCACCCTTCGCAATCCATACGAACTCTCAACACAACCGTCTGCAATTGCATAACATTAATGCTTAATTAACAAACCCCTTCCTTTGCTTCATGACATCTGATGTATATAATGAGAAAACAAGAGAAAATGGGATACCTGAAACTGCTTGAGCTTCTTAGGCCGGCGAATAGTTGCTGCCTCCATCATGCTTTCTATCATAGCCATCGCACCCATCTTCGGTGTTTCTCAAATAAAGGCCAACCTCAAATGTTTCAAAATAAAATGTAAAGACTCTCTTCTTACAGACTTAAATACAAAGGATTAATAGAGAGATTAGATTTATGAGCAAAACGAATGCTCCGCTCTCAATTTATAAGCAGGGTGATGTGATGCAGAGATCTGGATAAACCAATCACGTCTCTTCGATCTCTACGAAGACACGTGTCTGTCTAATAAAGTCTGAAAAGAAAAAACAGTAACGTGGCAGGAGGAGAGAAAATGGGCGGAGATTGAGAAAGAGAATCTTTGTTTCTTGCTTCGGCGAAGCAACGGAGAACTTCCCAAAGGCAAAGTAATGGTCCTACATTAATTAGTTTACATGGACTTGAAGACGTGATTGGTTTATGAGGAATGGCAGAATGTAACCGTTTCAAGGATGGAGTAATGGATAGCGGTCGGTTTCAAGGATTTTTCGTGGCAATTGCTTTTCCCACTTGCAAGTGTAAATGTAGCAGTTCAACTGTAAAGTGAAACCAGATGACCTTTTCTCAACGGACATTCATCGGAAGTGCACGTGTTCAACGCCTGAACTTTCCTTTTTTTAGGCAATTTGTACACTTGAGACGAGAAGCTTCCTTTGCTAAGCAAAACGAGCCACCCATTTCACCTCTCTTATTCATAATACTTCATAGTATTCATACGTTATAAACGGACTAAAAATAAAAGATGTGCATAACATGTAGTGTATTAAATAAAAAAAGCCTTCTAAATTTTGTGGTGTAGCGCAGGAAAATGGATGAAGTCAAATTAGAGTTAAAACATATGATATGGGTCGAATCAGAATCCGACCAACACGCGCCACGACTTAAAAAGTCGTGTTGAAATTTGCAATCAACTGTCCAATCGTGACGTGCGAATGGTTAATAATAGAAAATGGATAAAGATATTGGCGGTGCATTTAGTTCAATTTCCATAGTTTAGGTCAGACATGTTCTCAACCTTTCCGTCTTTTTGTTATAAGTTTTCGTGCCCATTTTTAGAGGAAACTGATGAGTTTGTCCGTCGACTAGACTTATTAAACGATTTGTTAGATTACGAAAATAGGGTAGGTTTTATTGATGTCAATTTGAACATAAATTCTTGTATTGACTTTCAATCCGTCATGCCTTCTATAGTTACTCATAGGTATTTGTTGGATTTCTTTATTTTGATAAATCGTTTCATACGAATTTACAAATTTGATTTTTATTGGAGATTAAGTATCAAATTTTTCTATTTTTTTATCGGTAATGGGTAGTTATATTTAAGACTGTCAAACAACATTTCACTTATTCAAATTTGTAAGCACAACTCAGCGTAGGCACTAGCTTGCGACCACAACGACCTTACGGGGATTTGAACCCTGGTCACAGCGTTAGTGTTTTAACCGCTTCTCTAATTGGGTCACCCCTTTTTATTTTCATTAATAATAAACTATTTGCTTTGACATATTTATTTAAAAAGTGTATCAAATGGAAGTTTCTTAATGAGTTAGGTATTATATTATATTTCTCAAAATTTTCTAGTTATTATGATTTATTTGGAAAAAATTAATGTCTAGTAAACTTTTTAACGTGATCAGTGATGCTGGTATGACACACCCTCCGGCTCCATGTGAAAAATCTTTCAACCTTGAGCTATCAACCGCTGAGGCCACAAATAGGGGACCTCATCCCTGCACTTCACTTGTCCAAACCCACAAGCTCAACGGCTCAATGAAGGCACAAGGCATATAACCACAATGGCCCAGAAGGGGTTTGAACCTTATTGGTGGCTTTAGCAATGAAATATTTTTACCGTGGCAATATATGTCTGAAGATGCCTATTATAACTTATCAAATAATATTTTGAATTCTCAAATTCTTTTCTAAAAAAAAATCTCGATGTAAACTTTTCTTCTTTTGAGGAATAATGCATCAAAACTAATTATTTTAGATCGTTTCTTTAATTCGTCTTAAAAGATCATCAAAATGTTAGAGAAATATTTTGTGGAATGAGTTGAAGAAGGAAGAAAATTTGATGGTTTTTTTAATAAGTATGTTTCCATTTTGAATAGTTGTCATACTTTCGTATTTGAAGAGTTTTGTTTTATGAACTAATAGATGTTGATTGAGATGATATTGATCATGTGCTTATAAAGACATAAATGTACTTCCTGTTATTTTAAACTTAGTTGAAAGTATAATATCTATTAAAAATGGTATCCTCAAATCATCACAAAGAATTGCATGTTAGCAACATATATAGAATCATTACAAAAATAATCAATATAATATATATATTAGAAGATATGAAAGTGTAGGATATCTCTTGATTATCAATTTTCATTTTTTAAATTAGAAATGAAATAAATCTATACATTATTTATTTTGAAGAGTTTACTTTAGTTTGATTATTTATTTTTAAAAGAATTTACTTTTATACTTTAATGTTGAACTTATAGAGAAATATTAATTTAAAGAACATCCCATCAATAGATTCATGGACATCCAAATGTACCTTCAACCTCCAATTTTAATATGCATGATTTTATTGGATTGGATTTAAAGGAGTTTATGACATCAACATCATCCCCCAATTTGAAGGGTAATATAAATTTAAAGGAAATTTCAATTTCTTTCAACCAAAACTCTTAATTTGAGAGGAAACCATTTATGGTAGTGAAGAAATCATAGAAAATAAGTAGATTCAAAACTAGCATACTTATTCTTAGAGGAATATAGGTAAAGTATGTCGAAAGATATCATATTTATATATTATTTTATTTATAAAAAAAAATTTATATTCTTATATTATAATTAATATTGAACTATTATTATATTATTATAAATATTAAATTATACTTCTATTCTCACTTTTGTATATGGATGTACCTTCTACTATATTAATAAAAATATTCAGACTTAATGAATTTTATCAAAAGAAATATTAAATTATTGTTAAGATATTATTTTATTATCATGTTTTAGAATATTCTTGTTATTATATTTTATATTTCTATTAAAATCTCAACAAAAGAAAAGAGCTTTTAGTATTTCTTATCCTCATTCAATAGAAAGAAAAATGGCTATTATGTAGTTCAATCCCCATAATTAAGATTATTATTTTAAATCGATTATTATACTAGTATTTTCATATACTATATATTTGAAATAATATAGAAATAATTTTTGTTTTTATAATATTTATTAACAATACCAACATAATATATTTGTTTTTATACATTTGCTAAGAAGTTAAAATCCATAAAAAGTAACTTGGGGAGCTAGCGTAAATCTCCCTTTGGTAATATATCTTAGGAGAAAAAATTCAAAGATAAGGGCATGGCTGCTAAATTAGAGATTGAGAGAGTGGGAGCTACATCTGAGAATTCTGTGGAGCAAAGAACCTTCGTAATGCTATTGTCAAAAAGGAATTTTGTTTGAAACAAGGATCAAGAGTTCAATGGATTAAAGGAGACACAAAAACAAAATTATTCCATTAATCAACTCTAAGAGACAATAAAAGGAAAAGAATTAGTAAATTGATTGGTGTAGATGGATCCATTTACACTAAGCAAAAAGATATTAATAGAGAGGTAGTCAACCACTTTTGCTCTCTACTTCATTCCACCCCTATGGTTGATTCTCTGGCTTAGAGGTCTTAGATAGGCTTCTCCATGTTATTCCCAACTTCCTCTCCCCCTGGATTTTTTTGGATTTGGAATGAATATTCTCTAATGATGAAGTGAAGAAGGTCATCTCCTCTCTTAGACCTCTTAATTCACCTGGTTCTAATGATTTCTCCCCTTTTTCCATAGTTATTGGGATATTGTTGGTCAAATATTCATTTTGGTGGTTAAGGAATTCCATTTTTCAGCAAGTATTCTCTTAGAATTAAACAATACCTATATTCTTCTGGTCCCTAAAAGGTGTGGAGCTAATAAAATGGGATACCTTAAACAAATTAGTCTTTGTAAAATACTCTTTAAAAAATCTTCTCTAAGTTGTTGGTCAGTATAATTGAACCTTTTATTGATAAAATGATTTGTGCTCAACAAAAAGGGTTTCTTTTGAGTCATTAAATTATTGATGGTGTACTTATCATGCATGAAGTGCTTCATTCTATGGAAACTAGTAACATAGAAAGTATGCTCCTTAAATTGGATATTTTGTACAATGAATATGATATTGTTTCATGGCCCTTTCTCTCTAAAGTCATGAGGAAATATGGTTTTCCTAGTAGAATTTTATAGATGATTGAGGCTTGTGTTCACACTCCTATATCTTTACCCTTTTCAATGACACTCTGGAAGGGTAAGGGAAATCCTGTCACCAAAGCTTGACAATACAAGGATGATAGCTTTAAGACTACTTTTAAGAATGGTTGTTGGAAGTAATTATGGATGATCGATTTGTGGAATTATTTAAACAATTTTGGAGGATTTCTTATAGAAGTATATGATTCTAACAACGAAATTTGGTTAATGTAAGGGGAAACAATGGTTGAAGCCAAATTTGGGCTATAGATGCAAGTGTTTGGATAGGAAATTGATTTTATTGGATTATGGAGATGTCTTAGAGAGATTTTAATGACATATCGTTTCCTTTCCTTTTGGCATATAGGGACCGTTTGTTAATGGTTTTAAGGAAGAGGACAAAAAATAGTAATAGTAAAGTTTAGATCTAAGAACTCGTGAAAGAGAGGGGCGGATTAAAGGAAGATGAGGATTATGAATGGGTGTTATTGGAAGAAATTCCCAAGCATATTGAGGTAGAATTTATGGCTTCTTTGAGATGGGGTGACATATTTTAGAGATGTATATGTTGTGGAGGCTCTAGATATTTTTCTAGATTATGCTAGCACACTCCATCTGAAAATTATTGTTGTCAAAGACCTTAGCATTAAATAAAATTTACTGTCATGTATGTGGTTCATAGTTAATTTTCACTATTGTTTCTAATAAATTCATTTTTTTTCTTACTGTTTTTCCATCACCCAATAGCAAAATAGATAACTAGATTTTTTATATTTTTACAATATTACAAATTTATAAACTATAGGACAAAACTATATATTTGTAAAATTCTTAAATGTTAATTGGTTAAATTAATTGCCCCTATGCACCAAACAAATACAATTTAATATATTGCCATGGACAGGAACTCAAAAAAGGGAGAAGCTTCTAGCCCCCTTACCTTATACCCAATCTAATTATGCTCAACTTCAATAAAGGACCCTTAAAATTTCATCTTTTGAATGCTATTACAATGTATTTCACTTCTCTTGTAAAGAGTTTCCGTCTCTATTAGAAATATTTGTCTTGTTTGCATGACCAGATGCTCCGATTGTTCCTTCTCTACTATATCATGCCCAGATGATTAAGATGAAAGTCTCAAAACATGATTTTATACACTCCAAGACAATAGTGTGAAGGTGAGAATATAGCTTGAAACGTTGGAAGAAGCTTTATATTGGGATTTATAAGCGTTTTCAAGTCCCTTTCTGCCCATTGTGAAGGAATGTGCTCCTGCACCGGAGACAAACCCATCTCACTTATTTTTAAAAAAAATTACTTTTCTATGACTGGGCAGCGTATTTACATCATCCCTACACTGACTGTTTTCTCCCCTGTTATGGTAGAGCAGAAACAGAGTAGCCGACGGAAAACAATGAATTGAATTGGAGCAGTAATAGTACACAAATCTTGTTATGTACATAATTGAACAGAGGAGAGCAGAGCATCAAAGTCTACATAATTGAACAAGCGTTTGGATTTTCGTCGCTGAAGACAGAGGTGTATTTTTCCTCAGGTTTCTCAGGATTGGGGAAGGTGGGGTCGGCGTTCCTTACATAACCGGCAGGAGCCTTTTTATCGTAGAAGGCAGCAGCATACGGAGTCGAAACCAGATTGTACGGCTTGTATGGCCAAAATTCCGTTTTTTTCCCCGTCTTTCTTCTCACCCTCTTCAACACTTTGTTCGGATCCACGTACCCCGTTACTGTCACTTTGTATGCCTTTCTATCCACTTCCAACGATGTTATGCCTACATTTCCACTCAATTCACGTTAATATTACTACTCACTCACTCCCATGCAAGGAACAGATTTTAATGAAAAGTGTTTTTGAATCTCACCTTTCATATTTTCAAGCGACTTCGTCACTTTTCTTTCGCACCCTTCGCAGTCCATACGAACTCTCAACACAACCGTCTGCAATTGAATAACATCAATGCTTAATTAACAAACCTCTGCAATCGCTTGATGACATCATTATGTATATAATGAGAAAAATGGGGAAAATTGAATACCTGAAATTGCTTAAGCTTCTTGGGCTGGTGAATAGTTGCTGCCTCCATCATGCTTTCTAAAAGAGCCATGGCACCCATCCTCGGTGTTTCAAAGCAATAAAATCTTTCAGACACAAATAAAAAGATCGATTAGATTGATGAACAAAACGAATGCTCCGCTCTCAATTAATAAGAAGGGCGATGTGAGGCAGAGATCTGGATAACGTATTTGTTTTTCTTAGAGCACTACGAAGACACGTGTCTTCCTACAGAACTCTTAAATTGCAGATGAAGCGGTAGAAAATTAACGTGGCAGCAGGAGAGAAAATGCGCGGAGATGGAGATGGAGAGGGAATCTTTGGTGGTAGCTTTCGGCGAAAAAAGGGGGCACGTCCCAAAAGAGAAGGAATGAGCGCGTCGTTATTGATGGCACATTAATTATTTCACATGGACTTGAAGACGTGATTGCTTTATCAGGAATGGCAGAATGTGACCTTTCCGACAGATGGAGTAATGTATGGCGGGCGTTTTCAATGCATTTTCGGGGCAATTGCTTCTCCGACATGGAAACGTAAATGTAGAGGCCCAACTGTAAAGTGCGATTATAAATCGTTTTCCCCAACGGGGACATTCGTCCGATGTGCACGTCAATTTTACGCTGCCATTGCAAGCGAAAACAAGTCACCGTTTTCACCCCCCCCTTAAGCAGGGCGTAGGCAATATAGCACCCAAAGCTGCACCCATCATCCATCCGCTCCATACTCTTCCATCATGTATATAATAGACAATTTGAGTTGGGTGAGAGGTCATCCCAATTAACTCTAGTTCGTCGCCTTAATTTATGGCTTTTCTTTCAATTCCCGTAAACTGCTGATTTGGGGTTGTTTTCATTTTTATATTGCAATGCGTTGTTTTTATTACAACTTTTGCATGTTTAAAAAATAAAATTGCAGCTCCATTTGTAGACGGATTGTGCATGAATCGGCTATTTTGTTGAGTTTTAGCTCCTGGATCTGTTTTTTATTTTTATTTATTAAAAAACTTGTGCAGGGTTTGAAAAATGAAGTTGCAGCTCCATTTTTAAACGAACTGTGAACGATTTTATTGAGTTTTAAGTTGAATTGTGTTCCTTTTTTTAAGATCTGTTATTTTTTTAAAAGTTTCATTGTTATTTTAATTTTTGTGATATTTAAAAAAAACTTTTGTCGGGTTTGAGGAAATGAGCCGAAGCTTTATTTTTCAATGCACTTTTATGAATCGACTATCTAATTGAACTGGAACTCTATTTTTGGAAGCATGATGCATCAGCTAATCTAGTTTAGCACTAGTCATTAAATTTATTTTTATTTTTCTATTTGTTGCATAGAGTTATCTATTAAAATTCTACAAAGATAGTAATTTCACATTTTATAAATAAGAAATCCTATTAATAGATTGTTCTCTAGGTAGCAATTTTTTCAATTTGATTTATTTGTTTGTTCCTCTGTTCTTTAACTATATTTATGTTCTTTGTAAATAATAGTACTAGGATTTAGAGCATAAATTATTAGAAAAAGGTTGTAATACAATCTATATTTTGGTTGTTGGAGTTGCAAGTACTTTGATTTATAGGTTTTCCCATAAAAGAAACTCCTTACTAATTTTTTTTTGTTTTTGTTTTTGCTTGTATGTTTATTTAAGTAATTCTTTCTTTACTTGTTCTAAAGTAGAACAAACTTTCCCATCCTCATTTACATTGAAATTCACATATATAAAAGTGTATTCATCCCTACATTTATCCATTTAAAAAGAATTAAACCTCATTTAGTAAATTTGATTTGTCATATCATTTCTTTTGCTTGTTTTATCATTTTCTTTTAATCTTTTTGGGTTATTTGAATGTTGTGCCTTATTCCCTTTAATTGTAGATTTATTAAAAAAATATTCTAACATATAACCATTAGTTTTAAAGTAAAATAATTATACTTTAGGGTAAAAGTTAATGTGAGAGTTAATCAATTATATCATAACTATAATCTTAATTACTATTTCTTCTAATTTATAATTATTTTAAATTTAAACAAATAATTATTATATAGCCCCGGGATAAAGCGCTATTCTTTCAGACAGGCCTAGCCGTTACTTAAACAATGGACTATAACTCCCATAAAACACCAAAATAGCAGAGCAACGATATCATAGAAATTTGATGTCATAATGGAATATAATTACACACTGCCACATCGAATATCAGTTTCCTAAAATTCATAATGGAATATAATTACACACTAATCAAATTTCACAGTAATAATGACACTAAAGCATCGATTCTAAGGTCTGAATAGTAGTAACAAATAGCAATGTGGATACAGGAGGCATTCGGTGGAGATTGATCCTGATAATCTCTTATCTTGGAGTCCTTAAAGGTTTCATACTTATTGATTTCAGATAAGGTTTTAACAGGAAAATCTTAAGGCATCAAAAAACAACATACAGGCAATAACTTCTCTCCTTGCATTTTTTCTTAAAGCCTCTAATGGTATGGCTAAGGAATGTAAGGAGATATTGAAAGGAATGTGAATAAATTTAGCACACAAGAGATCCAGTAGAGAACAAGGGTTTCTCCCTGATTCTGTGCAATCTACCAATTCAAATCCAGCCCTTAATATATATATATTGAAATATGTATATATACATAAGATTTCTGATCAATGTATAACACTAACCAGTCCATAGGGAGGACAAAGGTAAATAGATTCTGCTAATACTATCAACATTCATAGATGATCTTGGGTAAATAGATTTGGTGTTTAATATAATAAGTTTGGATCAAATTACTATTTACTGGAGACTAAGACCTAGCAAGGAAGATTATATGTAAGTTTGAATGCTTGAATATCCTCAAACCAGAGAAGGTAAAAATAGGGTTAGCACCTATGGTACTTTAATATTGGCTCAAGCTATAGGATCATCTCTTTTGGAGGAATTATATGGACCATTTTTAACTCACTTGGTTTTTCATAGTAAAAGTCAGTAGAATAAGACAGATGGATTATTACTTATATAAAAGATAGAGCATAATAATATGAAGTCAATACAATACTAACACTCATGACAAAAGAATCTTAACAACTCCGAGCACTGAAAATATATTTCTTATGAAGTATCTAGTAAAATGACTGACTATAATCTATCCTTTCAAAGAAATTTTCTCTTTAGATGTATTATGTGTGCAGGATATACACAGAGGCTAGAAGGAAAGATAGTATGCAAAAGATTAGAATATGATACGGATCTTGATGAGCAGGATTATAACCTACAATTTAAACAATTGTACCTAACCAGAACAAAGGAAATGAAGGCAAGAGTAAAGACTTTGGGAGTCAAAATACCAAGGGAATGCCCTTAGATTTGGGAAAATTGAAAGGAACGTATATTCCCATATTCTATAAATGAGTGTATGCCCTCATAAATCACATGTAATTTATGATCTGTACTTGTATAGGAGGGTATGTCCTCTTAAGCCATAAACAAATGTTTGTGAGTTGTATTTATTTTTTGGACTATGTCTAGCAAGACTGGAGGTTTTCTTTCCTCCATTCTTTCCTACCAGTGCCCTCACCGAATAGAGGTGTCCTTTTTCTTATCTATTATTAATAAAATCATATGGCTTCGACCTTTTACCCATCAATTATTATTATTATTATTATTATTATTATTATTATTATTATTATTATTATTATATAGAAATATTATAATTAAATTATATTTCTAATTTTAATTATTATAATTTCAAATTATTATAATAATGATTAAAGTTTATAACTATTTTTATGAACATGTATAAAATATAACTTTAATTTATTAAATTTTTTTCAAATTTAAATAATAATAGAATTATAAATATTAGTAGGTATAAAATGTAAAATATAACTAGAAAATAATAAATAATATTATATTTATATCTATTGAAATGTATTGTATCATAATTAATTGAAAATTACAGTTATTTATACTAAAATAAAATTTACATAAATTAAAATTAAATTTTAATCAAAATTTTAGTTTTTATATTTTTATTTATTAATCATAATAAAAAATT
>MU225439.1:760123-792228 GCA_018584345.1 Thuja plicata
GATGGGGAAAATCAACTTGGTCAAATTATCCAAGCCCTGAGATAGAAAATTTCATCATTGCGTGTAGAGAGCGAGAACCAATTGGGAACAATTCAAAGAATGCAAAAAGAGATTGAAATCTTGTGTGTAGAGGAAGTGAAACAAAGTGAGAGTGAAAAAGAGGAGATTGGGTTACTTTAGAGAGAGAGAGAGAGAGAGTACAATTTCACTCACTTGAAACACCTATGTACTAGGAGGGTATTAAATTGTAATAAATATGTATGAAAGGTTGGAAGATTGCAGAAAAATCATGGATGGCCATTGAAAGAAGCAAAGGAAACTAGTTGGCCATTTAAAAAAATTCATGGGCAACCATTGAAATAAGCTATTTTGCTAGAGGGAATAGCAGAAAACTTTCACTAATTTTCAATGGCCTGAAGCGAAGGGAGGAACTCTACTTCCAGATGTATTTCAGGCTGCCCATCTATATTGTTTGGTGAAGAAGGGTGTACATTTTTTGATTCCTACTACTCAAATTTTTACCCATTTGTGCCTCCTAAATACTGTGAAGATTGCCATACATGTCTTTTATATGAACTTCACGGGGTGAAGGAAGAAAACATAATACTTATGACAGAGGGTGAGGAACAATTTGGAATTACTTAAAATCTGCATGAAGAGATGAGATTATTGTGAGAAGATGGGGAATATCAAATTGGTCAAATTATCCAAGCCCTAAGACAAAAAATTACATCATTGCATGTAGAGAGAGAGAGAACCAATTGGGAACAATTCAAAGAATGCAAAAAGAGATTGAAATCTTGCGTGCAGAGGAAGAAAAACAAAGTTAGAGTGCAGAAGAGGAGATTGGGTTACTTCGGAAAATCTTAGGCAAAGCATTGGCTAATCCAGATGTCACACTCTGTGCTTTTGATTGTTCAACATTTCAAGCACATTCTCTCTCTCTCTCTCTCTCTCTCTCTCTCTCTCTCTCTCTCTCTCTCTCTCTCTCTCTCTCTCTCTCTCTCTCTCTCTCTCTCTCTCTCTCTCTCTCTCCTAGTCCTACTCCTACTCCCACTCTCTCTGGTTATGGAGAATAAAATGAATAGTTTTTACTTCTTCAAAACCCGATCGGGTTTTGAAGTACTTTTTTCTTTTCAGAACCTGATTGGGTTTTGAAGTACTTTTTTCTTCATAGAACTCGATCGGGTTTTTAAGTACTTTTGTCTTTTCAAAACCTGATCGGGTTATTTGAAATTAAGAAACCCGATCAGGTTATGGCTCAGGAAGAGGCTTGAAAAATGAACCAAAGGCTTGGAGGCTCATTTTCCCTCCATTTTTGTTCTTTTAGACATTTTTTTTCTCGACTTTATCTTCATTAGGTTTATAATTTGTCAACTAGGTAGCTTTATAATTTTCACCATAATCTCATACGTCTTCTTAGCTTTCTAACCATGTAAATTTTTCTATTTTTGGACAACATTAGCATAGTAAACTTTAATTTTCTTTACCAGTGTCTTGATTCTACTCATAGACATATGTCAACCATTTTTTTAATAAATTTTGAAATACTTAATCAAATTACAAATAAAATACATATTATTGTTCTACACTTTATTCTATACACTTTTAAAAAAAAGGGTTTTCATTTTCAATTATTTTGATGCAAGTTATGCCCAGCGCACGAATAGGTACCAAATTTTTAGGATGTGACCACTTCAAAAAATCACAGAAAAAGATACTCATCAGAAAATTACAAAAAAATGCACAACTTCTAGATCTTACTCTTACCTATCATCCTACCAAAGGGATTTAAAAAATACTGAATATAACTATACCTTTTGTACCACGCATGGAAACAACTATGTTATGTTTTTCCAAAAAAATTAGGAACATGTTTTCCTGTGCATGAGGTTTGAACCTCTTAATATTATCGGGTTTTAAAAACAATTAGTGTTATAGAAACTAGATTCAGAGTAATACAATTTTTATTTTTTACACATCTTCTTATTTTGAATGCATGACCCTCAAACTCCTATTCCAAGTTTAGGTTTACACGATTTCAAAAAAAATGTGTCCACTTATACCCCTCTTTTTGGTCCACAACTTGGTGCACATACCCATTTCCAAAGTCATTACAATCAGAACTCTTCATGTGCTCCCCTTCATTATCGCTCAACAATAGTCAGGTTTTGTCCCTGGTCGACAAATCATGGATTCCATAATGGCGGTATAGAAAGTGATTCATTCTTTAGAAGTAGCCAAGAGGGAAGGCTTTCTCCTAAATCTTGATCTATCTAAAGCCTATGATTGGGTGGACAAGTTTTTCCTATTGAAATTTTTGGGCACTTTTGGCTTTAATAGTAAATTCTGCCATATCATCCTTCAACTCATCTCTTTGCCTTCATTTTTAGTCTTGGTTAATGGGTCTCCTTCAACCTTCTTCAAAGCTTCTCAAGGCCTGCGACAAGGGGATCCCCTATCTCCTATCCTTTTCATCATCTTGAATGAGTGTTTGGGAAGATCGATTTCATCTCATAAGTTTTTAGGGGAGCTAAAAGGCATCAGGCCATCCTCTAGTTTGTCCATTTTCTCTCATCCAAAATTCATTGACAACACCATCTTAGGTGGAGAAGCCTTGGTTATTGAGACTAGAGTTGTTAAACACTTATTGGATTCCTTTACCAGGGCCACTTTCCAATCTATCAACTGGTACAAGAGCTCCCTCTTTTTTATTAACACACCTGCGACCAGACAATGGAGAATGATAGATATTTTAGGTTGTAGTATTGGCTCTCTCCCTTCCACCTGCTTGGGCCTTCCTCTTGGAGCTAAACCCCCAGAAGGTTTCTGGAATAGACTCATTAATAGATTCAATAGAAAATTAGTAGGGTGGAAGGGTATTCATCCCAGTCAAGTTGGAAAGATTCAGCTGGTAAAGTCCACTCTACAAAAATTTCCCACTTATGCCTTTAGCCACTTTTCTATCTCGTCTAAAGTGGATGAAGCTTTGGAAAAAATCCAAAGGAGATTCTTTTGGTCTAGGGAAGAAGAGAAAAGATGCCTCCCTTTGATTTCTTGGGACAAAGTTTGTCTCCCCAAAAAGGATGGGGGTTTGGGTATTAGGAGGATTAGGCCTTTCAATAAGGCACTTCAAGCCAAGCAGATTTGGAGGATTTTCCATGGTAAAGGGGAATATAGGGATTTCATCGAGGAAAAATACTTGTCCAATACTTCTTTGAAATATTTCTTTAAAAGTGATGATATCTCGAATTGTTCTTGTATCTGGAATGACATTCTCACCGCCAAAGACCTGGCCAAGTCAAAAGCGAAATGGAAAACTGGAAATGGTCACAATATTAGCTTTTGGAGTGAAAATTGGATTCTATCAGGGCCCCTAAAAGATATAGATTGATTTAATTCTTGGAAGGAGGAATGCACCTTACTTTTTGGGGATAGAGTTTGTAATTATAGAATGGGTAATTATTGGGTGGATCTGTCCTCTATTTCCTAGGAGCTTTCTCCATTACTCACTACTCTAAATGCTATTTCCCTCTCCCAGAATTAGGATGCTTTTATTTGGGAAGGATCCCCTAATGACTCTTTCACTGTGGCCTTGGTCTACTCTATTTAGTTGCATTTGGAGGCCACCCCTTTCTGGTCTAAAGCCTGGTTACCTGGCCTTATCCCAAAAATCAATGTCTTTTACTAGCTTTTACTTCAAGCGTGCCATCCCTATTTATGATAGGCGTGTTATGTGTTAGAGCCAAGCCAAGTCTATGGAAAACCTCTTTATCCATTGTACATTTGTTAGGTCTATCTGATAGTACTTCATGTCTATTTTTGGCTTGCATTGGTGCTTCCCATCCTCTGTTAAGGACCTCTTTGCCCATTGGACCTTTCCCTTCAAAAACACTTCCTTTCACAAAATTTGGTCATGGGTGCTTCCTCACCTCTGCTAGGGTGTTTGGAAAGAGCACAATAACCACATCTTTAGGGATTGTAGTGTCAATCCCAAAATTTTATATGAAACGATACACCATGCTCTTTTGAAAATTTTTGTTACTTGTGGGAATACTAATCCTTTTGCAAGATTAGATGACATTTCTAATCCATTGAAGACCATAGATAAAATACATCATTTTACCTAGAGCTATCCTCCGGAAGGATTGGCCAAAGCCAACTTCAATGGTGCAGCCAAGGGTAACTTAGGAAAGGCGGGAAGTGGTGGCATAATTTGAAATTGCTTTGGTCAGGGCATTTATGTTGTCTGACTTCTATTGGGCACACAAACCAATTACTATGCAGAAGATAATGCAGCCCTCCAAGTGACTAAATTAGCTCATGAATTAGGAATCAAAAATCTTTGGTTATAAGGTGATTCACGCAACATAATCAACTGTCTTAACTTGAAACATCCACCGTCATGGACTATAGCTAATATGGTTGAGGAAATATACTCCCTTTTGAACACCTTTGATAAGGTTCATTTATCCCACGTGTTTAGAGAAGGAAACCAAGTTGCTGACTGGTTTGCCAACTAGGCATTGAGAAGTGACAAGCAAACTTGCTGGCTTAATAGAGGAGATCTCCCATGTGAAGCGTTGGGTTTCTTTTCTTATGACCGAATCCATGGGAAGGAGGGTTTTATTAATATTAATCATGATTGTTAATGCATTGAATGGTAATGGCTTTTCCATTAATGGAAAGTGTATCATCTTAAAATGGAATCACTTCCATGTTAAGAACATTTAGCCCTCCTTAGGGGGTGTTTTTCACCACTATCACATTGTCCCCTCATTTCTACATCCCCTCTCACTCCTCTGCTTGTTTAGGACCCTGATTGGGCCTCTCTAGGCACTTTCTATCCCAACTGGCATGTTTTCCAGGGGTCCTGACTCCCTAGGTCAAGGTCAACCTTGACCTTGACCTAGGTCAAGGTCAACCTCGACCATGAACTAGGTCAAGGATGACCTCAACCTTGACTTGGGTCCCACTTTCAAATCTGGAAGTCAGTCGGCTGCCGGAGGTCATCAAAAATTCATTTCCTACTCCCGGGTCGACTGTTTTGGGTTCCAAAGTGAAAATTATTAAATTATATTTAATATAGGTCATCTTCTAGGAGCATGGGCTTTAATTGGAATTTAATTATCCTATGTCAGCCTCTCTAGAAGATTGTGCCCTAGTTTCATATAAAAGGAAGCTTTCTCCTCTCATTTTCTCTAAGTCTCTCTAAGTGAAGAATCAAGGAAGTATAATCAAGTGCCTCTAAAGAATTCAACAATAAAAAAATTCAAGCATCCATTTTTCTACATGTTTTCAATATTTCAAAGTGTTCAAGTCTTCCTCTCAATAATTCAAGTTCTCCATTGAAGATCAAGGATTCAAGCTTTCAAGCCTTTGAAGGGATTTGGTTCAAACATTCAAGATTCATTATTCAAGCCCTAGATCTATCCATCATGGTGGTGTGATCTTCCTTCAAGATCCTCTGTGCATCCTCAAACACTCATTCATTCCCCCTTCAAGGTGGATTCCAAGCATACAATCATGGAGGTTTATTGTTTCTAATTGAGTCCAAGCTTTCATATTTGCATACTTACATTCGAAATACAATTGCGTATTCTATTTAATATCATAGCTTCATTTTTAGATTTAATTCTACTACTTGCTAGCATTTTTTATTTCAATTATTGATTTCAAGGTTATTTCCTAAATTGGGGTTTGACTAAGGAAAACCCCTCCACTCAACAGACAAACCATTTTTCTTGCAGGCACAGGTTCAGAACAACAGATTGGGACGGAGATTCAGATACCCTTTTTGGCAAACTTCTTGGATCCAAAAACAAAATTTCAGTATGAGAATTTTTAGGTTGATTCAGCCCTAGGGTGCAATCAAAAACTCTAGCTAATGGTGGCATTGACTTGAGGGTACAAATCGGAACAAGGTTAGAACAGAAAAAGATTTCTAGGTTTTGTTCGTCTCTGCGTTTCTATTCTAGATCCTATCTTAGATTTTCCAGAAACTCAACACAGACTTTAGAAAATAGAATTCTTCAGATCTGCAATATTCCAAGGTTAGTACATTTCTTCTATTCAATTCAATTAAGGTTATCAATATTTCTACATCTATTTCACATTCAAATCAATAAAGCGGGTACTTAAGATCCTCCTTTTTATTCTTATTTCTGAATGGTTGATTCTTTCATGCATTGATCATTCCATTTTGGATTAATCAAATTAGATCTTTCATTTGTAAATCTAAGGATAGAAGGAGGGTATGTTATTTACGCCTACATTTCAATAAACAATCAAAACAAATCTTTCAAATGTAAGATAGGATAATAACAAACCCTAGAATCAAACATATCTATTTTCTTACCTTACATTTTGGTGAACCCGCGATAGACAACTCTTTCTCTTTGGTGTTATATTTACATTTCATATTAAATCTTGCATGCATATATAAGTAATTTTTCTTTTATACTCTTGCATTTATATTCCAAAAATACATTAAAAAATATATAATTTTTCTCTAAAAACACAAAATTTTTTACATGCTTTTAAGTTTATTGTGTGTTCAACATGTATGACTCTTGTTTTGAATACTTTGATGAGAATTTTATTGTACAAGAGAATAGATCCCTTAATGAGGTACGTGGAAGTGAGGATGAAAATGGTTTGAATGAGATCTCCATCGATCCTGCTCCTATTTCATCCTCCTCTACAACCTCTTCAATTGACCTTTACCATAGAAGTGAGTTAAGGATAGATGTTACTTCTTATCCTAATATATATGAGCCTACTTTAGAATATAATTCTTTCCCCTTTAGGGATCAAGCTTTAGGTTCTCCTACAATGTGCTTTATTTATAGGGATGATAATCCTCCTATTTGGGATGAACCTTTGGATTTGGATGTTGATTACTCTCTTCCTCATGAAGCCATTATGGGTGATTCTACTTGTTGGGATGAACCCTTGGATAAAGACATTGATTTATCTCCTCCTTGTGAAGATGCATTGATACAAGAGGGTGATTTATTAATGGATGACATATTCATACATGATGGTGACTCTTTTTCTAAAACACACTCACCTTATGTAGAAATTTTAGAGAAAGAAGATAAAATTATTAATACATTTCCTCTAATTGTGATTCCTTCTAGTGATGAGGCATTAGCGAAAAATGATATGAATTCCCTTAATTCTCTCCCTCTTAGTGATGATCCTATGGTGAATCAAGTGCCTACCTCATCTCCTCCTAGGATGTGTTCCATTTTTCCTTCTAGTGAATCTATCGAACATACTAATGATGACATAGTGACTACTGAAGTTCCATTGACTCCTTTTGATATGGCTTCTTGTTATGGTCTCGGTTATCATTTACTAGTTAAACAAGGATTCCATGGTCAAGGATGTGGTAAGCATAAACAGGGAATTCAAATACCCTTATAGAATGGGGGGAATGAGCATTCTTATGGATTGGGATTTAATCCTCAACAACACATCAATGTTACCAACATCTCAAATAAAAATTTAGAACATGATGACCCTATGAAAGAATTTGACCAAGAGGTTGTTCTTCCTAAAATCCTTTGTGCTAAGATGATTACTAGACCTATGTTAGTGAAGAGATTTTTCCCTTTGAAAAATAACAATCAGAAACTATTATACCGTGAATACAAAAGGAAAAATGCACTAACAGTTGAATGAGTTACTCACAACTGCACTCTCTATTTTAAAGGAATAGCTACCTTATACAATGATTAATCTTTGATAACCCTTTATTAAGAAAGAATTTATTTTCAAGATACACTTTTGACCAGAAAGTATGAAAGGCTGCAATTCACATTCATCATTGATAAATGGTTAACTATTTAGAGATTTTAAGATCTTTCAAGATATCTAAGCCAACTGACTAGAACCTTAAAAAGATAAATAAACTAAGAATGGTCGATTCATAGAGATATCAAATCTTCAAAAAAGAATACTAAACAGATTCTGAAATATACTAGCAAACTATGGTAGCATACTCATTTAATTCCAACTGAAACTAAAATTATACACTTCAATAGACCAACTGATCAATCAAAATACCAAGATCTGCTTATAAAACCAACTGCTAATATATTAATATATCCAAAATTCCTAGTTTAATCAATACTGAAACAACTTAAACAAAATAGAAAATCTCATAAAGTTTTTCTTCTAGAGAACCAACCCTCAAGTGGTCATCAAAATTAACATATATAGCCATGCAAGGCTTGAATCAGTTTTCAAAACTAATTTCCTTAAAGAAAGCAGCAACTTGCAAAAATGAACTTAAAACAAAAAAATGACTTTAGCAAACTAATTGTCCGATAGGCCAATTCCAGCTCCTTCAGATGCTTTGGTGGCATTCGTTTCCGCTTTCCACTCCTCAAATGTTGCAGAGAAGCTCTTCCTCAGTTCTAGATTCATTTTTGCAACTGCTTCAAACCTTTGCAACCAAACATATTTGAAATTTTGCATCTATTAGGACTTGTCTTCAAATATCTTCATTTGCACATAGCCATAGACTACTTCTGACTCCACATGAGCTAAAATTGAATGGTCATCCATTCTGATTTCTTTAGCAACTCTCAGTTTCTCCACCTTTTGATTGAAACAAGCTAGTATTTTAGCCATTTCACTACAAGCCTCATTTTCCATTCCAATGATTTTTCCCGTATATTCATTTTGTGCATGCATAATCTCTTTTGAACTAATTTGATTTTCAATAATCTAGGATGATTCCTCAATGGCTTGTTCATACAATGAGCCTTCCCATTCCAGATTCATCTTAAAAATAAACAAAGAATTCTCATCCATCCCTGGCACTACTTTCTCAGAGAGGAACTTGTTTATACTATAGGTATAAAAAAATTCTATGTTGTGTACTTTGATTTCCAACTTCTCTTTTTCCTTTTTTCACACATCCACTATTCTCTCAATTACCTTTAATAATTGTTTAGATTTATCTATCAAAATATTGAAATCACCAGCAAATTTTATAATTTCCTTGCTTACCTTATCCATCCATGTGAAGCAAGCCTTTGAAATAGACATGTCCTTATGCACTTGATCTAAGAATTTCTGATTCTCTGGAGACTTGACATCTAGATCAAATGGGACCATTGACAGTGGTTGAGGCGCAGGATCCTGAACTTGTTTGATGTATTTGGCCATTTCGCAAAGAGCATGCTTTAATCTTATTTTATCTTTGGCATCCTTTTGCACTTGATGGTTGATCTTTTTGTTTTCTGAATTCAAAATCTTCAGGTTAGTTGCCCTGGTAGACATTCCCAGATCTATCTTTTCTATAAGAAAATATTTTTCTATAACTTCATCACTGGTTTTGTCAGAGTTCGTCTTGAATATTTCTGCCATCCAATGATCCATTTTGGCATCCACATAAACCATTGCTTCTACCTTTGGTTTCTTAACTCACAGATTTATTCCAAGGTACTTGCTGACCTGATCCCCTAGAGGAGTAGAGATAGGAACAATGTTTCTTTTCTTGTTGACAGACAAATCTAGCCAGTTGGGGCTTTTTGGCATAAAATCATTTGTGTGGGTATTCAATATAGACAGGTCCTATTGGCCTTCTCATGATGATTGTTTTTTACAAGGATTAACTAAGCTCTTATCCATTTTGAGTTTCTTTCTAGGTTGCATCTCACTTCCTTCAGCTTCAAGGTCAATCACTATGCTGGGAATCGTATCTATATTTTCCTTTCTTTTGCTCCTTGTCCTCCTAGCCCTTAAAAATTTTGTAGGAGTTGGATTTAAATCATCAGGATGATCTTTTATCCCAGCTTTAAATTCACCTGCAGAGAGAAATTCCTCAATTTCATAAGTAAGAGCAGAGGGATTTGTGAGTTTTGAAATTCTTATGCTTTTCTTGGTTATTGGATTAGGAGTCTCTTTCTTCTTCTTTCTATTCGCCTCTTTTATCCACTTATCTTTTCTTTTGAACACATCATGAGAGATAACATTGAAATCATCTACTTCCTCTCTTCCCCAATCTACTTTTCTGATTATTACTTCATTGTTCTGTTACACAAATTTAGGCTCTGTCACATCTTCTCCATCATCTGTAACAAGTCCTTTGATTTTAAAAGGGAGCCGCATAGTAATAATCTAGTTGAAAGTAAACCTGGAATGAAATCTCCTCATAACCTCAAACTCATCCATAGAGTCTGCCCAAAAATCTTCTAAATCTAGCTGATGTAGAAAAGTCGCATCCACTTTGAAATGACCTGCCACAAATTTCTTGCTATCGAAATATCTTCTACTTTGATAGGAAGGGAGATTGATATCCTTTAGTTCAGCATCAAGGGAGGACATAGCATGTGTTAACCAAAAATGATAGTGCCCTATATCAATTGGGAAGAAGGAACCTACTCCTCTTTTGGGTTTGAACTTCACCCCTACCTAGAGGATTTGTCTGCATATCTCCAACAAAACATATTTATCCAAGCAATATCTTGGAAGCTTCATAGGTTCACCACTAAAACCTCCGATCCTTAAGTTACTGAAGGTGGGAAATTGGATAAAGAAACTACCATAAAATTTAACTAATTCCATGGCTTCTTTAGACATTCTACAGTTTACTCTTCCTCTTAGCTCAAAAACAAGTTTAGCCAGGAATGCATCTTGGACTCTTCAAAAATTTCTAGGATTTCTCTTCTTCTGTAAATAAGAATGATATTCATATATTTTCATGTCATCCCTCCATGGTTCATGAGGCAAGCCTTCCCAATTCTTTCTTATGGCTAACACATAAAATAGATATGAAGACATATAGAAACTGGACGCTTTTGTGAACTGGGATAACTCTTCATCAAGTCTAGCTGCTATTATCTCAGCCTAGTCGACATATTTTCCTTCAGTTAAAATGGTCTAAACAAGAATATACATACAGTCTTCCCACATAATTTCATTAGGTTTACCTCTCAATTTGTTTAACATGACTACAATGTCACGCACCTCCCTTATCAAATGATCTTCCTTAAGAGGTTTGGGTAACCTAGACCCTCCTCTCTTGGCTTTTAGCAACCAGTCTCTGGCTATGTTGTTGTAATTTTTGAGATTATGATGAAATTCCTTCTTAGCCTTCTCAAAGTTGCAATCGACATAGGTTTTTGCATCAGGAATTATCAAAGTAGCCATAACTACTTGCCTGTTGATAGACACCAATATTTCTCCATAAGGGAGACAAATGCATTAATCAATCCCGTTGTATCTATTTCTGCATTCCATTACTAATTTAGGTCATGGAGTCACTTTGGGAACCAGTAGCTTCAAACAATCCACTTTCCACAATATTGGCTGACAGGGTTCCTTCTTTTGCAGCCTTTAATCTTTGGACAATCTCTACTATGTCTTTATTTACAAGGATTGTATCTCTCATCTCTGGTAAGCAACTACTTATGGGAGAAAACTTGCTCTCTTTTACAAATCTAGCTTGAGAAGCTGACCCACTAGGACTACCCATAGTAATTCTTAAATAAATGATTTCAAGATACAGACACAAAAGAGAGTGGTTCTTTCTTCTTTACAGCATATAATTCTAAAACCAGAAAAGAGAAAGAGGAAAATAACTTGAAACTCACGAGGGTTGAATGTTTTTACTTCCTAGAGAAAAACCTCCAATGTGCTTCGGCTTTGTATGTGCTTCCGACGGTTGTGTGAAAATGGAAAAGGAAATTAGACGAGATATAATACATACATTTAATTTGCCTTCTTTGGTAATCATGATTGCATGCTACAAATTAATGATTCTCAACGTCATTAGCTGCCCACGTCCAATCGCATTTATTTACTTTTCAAGCAATATGTACTTTTGCTAAGTTTTGCATTTATTTCCCATCTTTTTAGACCAATATTTTGAAGGAAGGTGAGATCCAGCATGTTTCATGAACAATTGATCATTATGGCATTTTAGATTTTCAACCTTGAACTGTAAAGCGTGAAGTTCAAAGTTCAAAATCACATATGCCTTAGTCATATATTGATAAAACAATGGATAAGACAGACTAATGTAAGATGCCAAATGGGGAATTGAGCTTTGAACTTTGAACTGTGAAGTTCAATGTTCAATATTCAATATAACGCTGACACCAAAAGGGGAAAAGACGCGGATTGAACATGCAGAGAGACAAGTGTAAGATAGGAAATTGAATTTTGAACCTTGAAATGTGAAGTTCAAGATTCAAGATTCAATATTACATTGACACACAATCGCGTGAATAAAGCAACTTATACCGACCGAAGGAGTGCTCACATTTTGCAAAGGGACAAATGGAAAATTGAACTTTGAACTTTGAGCTTCGACGTTCAAAGTTCAAGATTCAATATACACTTTGACATAATACATGACTCTTGAAAAAATTAAATCATAAGGCTTTTTGACCTGCAACAGGTGGCTCCGACTGGGGATAGGACCATGAGGGATGAAACAATGAACTCCAAAAGTCTCTAGTTCCGCACAAAACTAAGCTAACAAGTGAGCAAACCTACCCTAAAGCACAACAAAAACTTATGTACACAAAAGACCAACTACTTATACCTCATAAAGATTGAGATCTTGCCTGTTAAAGGACAAGGGCATTTCTATTCCATCAACATATTTCAATTTGAAAGAGTTGAAACCAAGCTCTTGGCTTTTCTCAAAGGGGCCTTTCCACAATGACTCAAATTTACTGTGTGCTCCTTTAGGCTCCCGTCTTTTGTCCCACGATAAAACTTTATCTCCCGCCATGAACTTCCTAGGTGAAGCTCTTCTGTCAAAGCTTTTCTTCACCCTAGCTTGGTGACTGGTGATATGGTCCATAATAGTTTCCTTCTCTTCTTCAATCTTGCACAAATACATGATCCTTTTCTCCAGACCATTTTGAAAATGTTGGTCTTCAATCACCTTTTGTAACTTAGCAGCAGCTAGTTCCAATGGGAGAGAAAGTTGAGCCTCTATACCATATACCAATTCAAAAGGTTATATTCCTATGGCTCTTTTAGGTGAAGTTAGATTTTCCTAGAGTACTTCATGCAACCTCTTGTGCCAATCTTTGGCATTTTCATCAACTAACCTTTTCATTATAGAGATCAAATTTTTGTTAGTTGATTCGGCCTGCCCATTACCTTGAGGAAAATAGTTAGACGAGTGTGACAACTGAATCCCATTATCATAAAAGAATAAATGAATTTCAAAAGAGGAGAATTTTTGTGTGTTGTCAGCCCACTATCTTTGTCGGTACTACAAATCTCACCAAAATATTCTCTTTCAAGAAGGAACAGACTATTTCTGAGGTGGTCTTTCTCACGAGAATGGTTTCTACCCATTTGGTAAAGTATTTTTTTGTGGTTAGAATATGAGTGTAACCCACACTTGAAGGAGGATTTATAGGCCCTATGAAGTCTATACCCCATTGCTTGAAAGGTTCTTCAATAACTATAGGCCTTAATGGAAAGGTTTCCAAATGAGGTTTCCCAGAGAATAGGTTACATTTTTTGCATTGTGATACCCACTTGTAAGCATCCTTGAACACCCCAGACAAATAGTAACAATTCCTCAGTATTTTGAAATCTGTTACTGAGGATGAGAAGTGTCTGCCGCAACCTTCGTTGTGAAAGGATTAAAGCAGTTTCTTTTGTTGATATTCATCGACACACTGGAGGAACATCCCATCTAAGCCTCGTTTGTACAATACATCATCAAAGATAACATAATTATCTGCTTTTAATTTCAAATTCATTTTCTCTTTTGCAGTAAGGTGATCTGGGCATTCTCCATACATTAAATAAAAGGCTACATTAGAAAATGAGGCATCTTTTAATCCTGTGAACATAGATAAAGGGATATTTTTTGTTTCTTCATCATTTTCTGCGATAATCTTGCAAAGACCTTGACCTCTTATTAATTTAGTAGGTTTTATTTCTATATCAAAATCTTGCACTTTTTCCACCCACGTCACTCTATTATTCATAGAGACTTCTTGCTGACTTAAAATACTATTAACGACTGAATTTGGGACGTACACTATAGAATGAGAATGCAGAATGTAGTACTGAAATTGTTTGACAAGTTTTACTACTGCATAAGCTTGCTTCTCTATTGGAGCGTATTTTATCTCATGTTTCTTCAATGACACACACATAAAGGAGACAGGAACATCCTCCCATGCTTCATTTTTTTGCAACAAGACGCTTGACATGGTATGTTCTGAGGCATAGCAGTGTATCACAAAATCCTTTTTAAAATCTGGATGAGAAAGGATTGGACCTTGAGAAATTGCTTTCTTGACTTCATCAAAAGATCTTTTAGCCTCATCAGTCCATTTGAGACTTTTTTTTTCACTTAGCAAGCTTACCATAGGCCAGGTTGTTTCTGAAAAATTAGGTACAAATCTTCTCAAAAAGTTTATCTGCCCAAAGAAGGATCTTATCCCATTCCTGTTTGAAGGAAAACATAGCTGTTGGATTTCCTGTACCCTTTTGGGATCAATCTCGATTCCTTCTTTCAAAACTATATGACCCAATAGCTTACCTTTAGTCATACAGAAAACAAATTTCTTAGGGTTTAATGATATCCCTTGACTTCTATATTCCTGTAGGATGAGCTTTAAATCCTTTGAATGTTTCTTTCTTCTTCAAGAGAAAATGGTCATATAATCAAGATACACCATAATAATCTTATTCATGAAATTACCAAAAGAAGATTTCATGGCCCACTAGAAGGTGGCTCCTACATTAATCAAGCCAAAAGGCATTCAATTATATGCGAATGTGCCACACGGTGTGGTAAAAGTCATCTTATGCTGATCGTTAGGGTCTACACTAATTTGATTATATCTCAAAAAACCGTCTTGCATAGACATCATTTTAGAGCCTATGACCATCTACAAAATATGATCCATATTGGGAAGGGTGAAGTTATCTTTCAAACTAGCATGATTCAGGTTTCTGAATGCCACACAGATCTGATCTCTCCATTCTTCTTACAGATGGGTACTATGTTTACTACCCATGTTGAATGATGAATGGGGTATATTATTCTATCACTCAACATTTTATTGACTTCTCTAAAAATGGCGTCGGCCACTCTAGGGTTATAGTTTCTCAACTTCTGTCTGAAGGGCTTGGCACCGGACTTTAGCAAGATGTGATGTTGAAACAGCCCATCTCTAAAAAATTTTAGGTCCTCATATGACCATGCAAACACATCTTTAAATTATTTTAGCAATTTCATGAACACCACTTTCTCTCCAAGATTACTTGTGCCTAGACTCACATACCTAGAATTCTCATTATTGGCTATATTTAGTTTCTCAAAGTCACCAGATTGTTTATTGTTGATCCTTTTAGTTTGGCCAATAAAAAGGTCACTGCGGTGAAATAGGCTCTCCATTGTCATGAGACCTTTAGGAATATGATTTCCTTTTAACTACATAATACCTTCCTTTTCATCAATTTCTTCATCTGCACAAAACTCCTGACACTTGAACTCTGAACCTTCGAAAAATACCGAAGAGAATTTTTTGATACCTTGCAAAAATGTCAATACATGAGCATCGTCACTGGAGACTTGCCAAGAATTGGCATTGTCTGGGACACTAGGGTGATGGACCAGTTCAATAGTGTAATGGCTATTGTCAAAATCAAGATGAGGAATTAATAATGCTGCAGAACTGACGAGGACGTCTTCCCTTGAATTCAGTTCTCTAGGTACCAATTCGATTGAAAATGTGTCAAAAGCCTCGATCTCATCCCAAAATCTATTTCTATAATGCTTCATTCTCTCATTCCTTACTACATATATTCCCCTCACTTGTTTCACAATTAGTTCAACATCTCCCCTAGCTTTTAAAATTTAGATACCCTTCTTTTTTGCCTCCTGAATACCGAGCAATAATTCTTTGTATTCAGTTGTGTTATTGGTATTTTCAAATTCCAATTTAAAAGCAAACAAAATTTTTTCTTCAAAAGGAGATATCAGCACCACTCCTACACTGAAACCCATGGACGAGTAGCTTCCATCAAACTCCAGGGTCTAGATTCCTTCATTTCTAGGGGGTTCTATCTTTGTAACATCTTCTTCAAGCAAAATCACATAGTTAGCAAAATCTATTTCTTGGTATAAGATCTGGGCTCTGGGATCTTCAGATGGGAAAATAGTATATTTTGACTTGGTCTTAGGTTGTAAGATTACCTTCTGATTTCCAATGGGAATTATTTCTTGTGACCAATATAATTTAATTTCACCTCCTAAATCTCAGTAGAAGGTTCGACTTAAGAGCATACCATAGCTAGAAGGTATGTCAGCAACAAGAATGGTTAACTTTATCCTTTTATTGGGGTAGAAAACTAGTGAAACCTAAGCATCTTTGATTTGACCAAGCAATGGAACTTGTTTAGAATCCATGGAGTAACATTTGCCAAAGGTCTTCGTTAAAGACAAGTCTAGGGATTTTTCTATAGATGAAGACATTATATTGTTTGACGCCCCTGAGTCTATGATGCAGTTTCTAAGTTTATGACCATGCATGAACAGAGATACATAGAAAGGTTCTCCCTTTACTGAAATTTGAGCAGGTTCTGAGGATTCTTGGCTAAGGATAGGTTGAACATTTTTAGGGGAAATTGAATTTTGACTTCCAAGAGTTTCTTGAGTAAACACAGTATTTGTTTGATTAACTAAAATCTTAGGAGAGGGTCCTCTTACAAAATCCACTAATTTATCCAACTCATTGGGATTTAACTTCAAATAGTCAATTAGAGAAATCTGAATCTTCAAAGATTTACTAAAATCAACAAAATCAAAGGAAGAATTAGGGTCTGATTTCTTTAGAGTCTTTACCTCTGGTCTTGCTTTTTCATCCACCTTTGAGCTGCTACTTGGCTTCATATTCTCTTTCTCTCTTTTATTTTGAAATGGATGTGAGACGCGATTGGTACATTTTCTACCTTGCCAACCCCTAGTGAGCACAAAACAAGAAGGTTCCTCCAGAGTAATTAAAATGTCACCACCACGAGCTGAATCAGATTCATACTGTAGGTAGTAACTTACAGAGTCGCCAGGTCCTCTAGAGTTTTCTTCATTAGCATGTATCTCTTCGATAGTCTCTTTGTTAGCCTCTAACTTCCTATATCGCACCATCTTAGGACATGTGTCCCCATCGTGCTCATCTGTTAAATGAAGATATATATATATATATATATATATATATATATATATATATGTATANTATATATATATATATATATATATATATTACTCTTTGCATGGGGAGGCTCAATTTGCAGTCTTTGCTAAATCGGCAAGGCATTTGATGATTTCGCATAATTTATTGTCCCTTGATTTGGATATCTACAAGGTATATCTTGATATGGGGAAGGAGTAGGTTTTGGTAACTTTCATTTTAGGGCAATCATGTCATTAACTAATCTTTGCACTATAGGGTCATTAGAACCAGAAGTAGATGCTTGATTGGCTAATGTTTGCACTTCACTTCTCCACTTTCCAGCTGTTATTAAATCATCCTCAAGCTCTACTACAAGATTCTAGGCAACAACTAAATTAGCAACTCTGTCCCATCTTAACTGATAACTTATGTCTAGTGGCATAGCATTGACAAAGAAACATTTTTTGCTTTCGCCATTTGGTCTTTTGGCATTGTGAATTTGGTATAGGATCTTGTTGAATTTTTCTACAAACTCCCTCATAAGTTCATGCATCTCCTTTTTCAATTGGGATAGTTGAAGCAAGATGGAGTGTTCATCTTCAGTAGATTTGAAACATTATTCAAAAGTTGTCTTGATAGAATTCCAATCAGTAATGTGACCATTTGGAAAATGATAAAACCAGTTGGCAGCTGATTTGGCGAGAGTTTGTACAAATAACCTAATCACCACATCTTCATGTTGGACTACTAAAACTCCACAAGCAGTATTGAAAGCATTCAGATGGTTGTCTACATAAACTTTTCCATTACCATAGAATTTAGGTAATACATCTCTAGCCCCTTTTGGTAGGGAATGATTTCCTCCCACATTTAAAGGGTCAACAGCCGCTCACCAAGGTTGAGCCATGATTGACTTAGGGAAGATGGTTACAATAGGTGGGGCTTGTGTTCCAGATAATGTTAGGGCCTTCCAATTAAGATGGTTTGAAGATGCTTCAGGGGAAACTTTAGGGGGAGAAGAAGGTCTACTCTTCGCTTTATTTTAGGGGTAAAGGTAATAGGAAAGAGAAAAATTTTCAATTCTTGATAAAACCTATCAAAGATACCTTCTCTCCTTTGGGACCTGGTATAAGGATGAGAATCTAGTTTTAAAGTCCTTGTGGGCCTTCAGCTGCTCTATCCACCACTACAGCTTCTTGAGCTATGGGAAGTCCTCTCAGCCACTCCCCAATTTCTTCCTCCTCTTCAATAACAAGTCAAACTTGTTGGTATTGCTGATCACTTACCCTTAGGTTCCAAGCCAAGACATGTAAATCATCAATAATGTCCTCTTGAGTTTCTAAAAAGTGAAAATCAGGTTGAAGGACAGAAGAAATTTCTTCTTGACCAGATATTACATCAACAAGTAATTTACCAAGATTCAACTTCATATGGAGATAAAAATGCATATTGATGTCCCCAGTAGAGTCACCAAAAATCTATTAGTGTACAGATTTTTCCCTTTGAAAATAACAATTAGAAACTCTTATACCCTGAATACAAAAGGAAAAATACACTAACAGTTGAATGAGTTATTCACAACTGCACTCTCTTTTTTAAAGGAACAACTACCTTATACAATGATTAATCTTTGATAACCCTTTATTAAGAAAGAATTTATTTTCTAGATACACTTTTGACCAAACATTTTGAAAGGCTGCAATTCACATTCATCATTGATAAATGGTTAACTATTTGGAGATTTTAAGATCTTTCAAGATATCTAAACCAACTGACTAGAACCTTAAAAAGATAAATAAACTAAGAATGGTCAATTCATAGAGATATCAAATCTTGGAAAAAGAATACTGAAAAGATTCTGAAATATACTTGCACACTATGGTAGCATACTCATGTAATTCCAACTAAAACTAAAATTATACACTTCAATAGACCAACTTATCAATCAAAATACCAAGATCTTCTTATAAAACCAACTGATAATATATTAATATATTCAGAATTCCTAGTTTAATCAATATTAAAACAACTTAAACAAAACATAAAATCTCATCAAGTTTTTCTTCCAGAGAACTGACCCTCAAGTGGTCATCAAAATTAACATATATAGCCATGCAGGGCTTGAATAAGTTTTCAAAACTAATTGCCTTAAAGAAAGCAACAACTTGCAGAAATGAACTTAAAATAGAAAAACTACTTTAGAAAACTAATAGGCCAATTCCAGCTCCGTCAGATGCTTTGGTGGAATTCTTTTCTGATTTCCACTCCTCAAATGATGGAGATAAGCTCTTCCTTAGTTCTTGATTCTATTTTACAACTGCTTCAAACCTCTGCAACCAAACATCTTTTAAATTATGCATCTATTGTGACTTTTCTTCAAAGATCTTCATTTTCTCATAACCATAGACTACTGCTGACTCCACATGAGCTAAAATTGAATGGTCATCCATTCTTATTTCTTTAGCACCTCTCAATTTATCCACCTTTTGATTGAAACAAGCCAGTATTTTAGCCATTTCACTACAAGCCTCATTTTCCATTACAATGATTTTTCCAGTATATTCATTTTATGAATGCATAATCTCTTTTGAACTAATATGATTTTCAATAATCTGGGATGATTCCTCAATGGCTTGTTCATACAGCGAGCCTTCCCATTCCAAATTCATCTTAACAATAAACAAAGAATTCTCATCCATCCCTGACACTACTTATTCAGAGAGGAACTTGTTTATACCATAGGTATAAACAAATTCCATGTTGTGTACTTCAATTTCCAACTGCTCTTTTTCCTTTTTCCCCAGATCCACTATTCTCTCAATTACCTTTAATAACTATCCATATTTATCTATCAAACTATGGAAATTACCAGAAAATTTAATAATTTCCTTGGTTACCTTATCCATCCATGTGAAGAAAACCTTTGAAATAGACCTGTCCTTGTGCACTTGATCTAAATTTTTTTTATTCTCTAGAGAATTGATATCCAGATCAAAGGGGACCATTGACAGTGGTTGAGGCGCGGGATCCTGAAGGTGTTTGATGTATTTGGCCATTTTGCAAAGAGCATGCTTTAATCTTATTTTATCTTCAGCATCCTTTTGCACTCGATGGTTGATCTTTTTGTTTGTTGAATTTAGAATCTTTAGGTTAGTGACCCTGGTAGACCTTCCCAGATCTATCTTTTCTATAAGAAAATCTTTTTTTGTAACTTCATCATTGGTTTTGTCAGAGTTCAGCTTGAATATTTTTGGCATCCAATGACCCATTTTGGCATCCACATCAACCATTTCTTCTACCTTTTGTTTCTTAAGTGATGGATTTTTTCCAAGGTACTTGCTGACCAGCTCACCCATAGGAGCAAAGATAGGAACAATGTTCCTTTTCTTGTTGACAGACAAATCTAGCCATTTGGGGATTTTTGGCATAGAATCATTCATGGGGGTATTCAATATAGATAGGTATTGTTGGATTTCTCCTTATGATTGAGTTTTAGGAGTAGCTAAGCTCTTATCCATTTTGAGTTTCTTTCTGGGTTGTGTCTCACTTCCTTATGCTTCAAGGTCAATCACTATGCTGGGAATCGTATCTATATTTTCCTTTCTTTTTCTCCTTGTCCTCGTGGTCCTTACAAATTGTGCAAGACTTGGCTTTTCATCTTCAAGATGATCTTTTATCCCAGCATTAAATTCACCTGCAGAGAGAAATTCCTCAATTTCATTAGTAAGAGTAGAAGGATTTGCGAGTTTTGAAATTCTTGTGCTTTATTGGATTTGGAGTATCTTGCTTCTTCTTTTTGTTCACCTCTTTTATCCACTTATATTTTCTTTTGATTACATCATGAGAGATAGCATTTAAATCATCTACTTCCTCTCTTCCCCAATTTTCTTTTTTGATTATTACTTCATTGTTATATTCCACAAATTTAGGCTCTGTCACATCTTCTTCATCATCTATAACAACTCTGATTTTAAAAGGGAGCCAAATAGTAATAATCTAGTTTAAAGTAAACCTAGAATGTAATCTCCTCATAAACTCAAACTCATCCATATAGTCTGCCCAGAAATCTTCTAAATCTGGCTGATGTAGAAAAGTGGCATCCACTTTGAAATGACCTGCCACAAATTTCTCGCTATCAAAATAACTTCTACTTTGATAGGAAGCGAGATTGACATCCTTTAGTTCAGCATCAGGGGAGGACATAGCACATGTTAACCAAAAATGATAGTGCCCTATATCAATTGGGAAGAAGGCCTCTTTTCAGTTTGAACTTGACCCCTACCTTGAGGATTTGTCTGCATATCTCCAAAATAACATATTTATCCAAGAAATATCTTGGAAGCTTCATAGGTTCACCACTGAAACCTCTGATCCTTAAGTAACTGAAGGTGGAAAATTGGATAAAGAAACTGCCATAACTTTTAACTAATTCTATGGCTTCTATAGACATTCTATAGTTTACTCTTCCTCTCAGGTTGAAAACAAGTTTAGCTAGGAATGCATCTTGGACTCTTCGGAAATTTCCAGGATTTCTTTTGTTTTGCAAATAAGAATTATATTGGTAGAATTTCATGTCATCCCTCCATGGTTCATGAGGCAAGCCTTCCCAATTCCTACTTATGGTTAACACATAAAATAGATATGAAGATGTATAGAAACTAGATGCTTCTACAGACTAGGATAACTCTTCATCAAGTCTAGCTACTATTATCTCAGCCCAATTGACATATTTTCCTTTAGTTAAAATGGTATATACAAGAATATACATCCATTCTTCCCACATAATGTCATTAGGTTTACCTCTCAATCTATTTAACATGACTTCAATGTCATGCACCTCTGTTATCAAATGATCTTTCTTAAGAGTTTTAGGTAACCTAGAACCTCCTCTCTTGGATTTTAGCAACCATTCTTTGGCTATGTTGCTGTAATAATTGAAATTATGATGAAATTCCTTCTTAGCCTTCTCAAAGTCACAATTGACATAGGTTTTTGCATCAGGAATTCTCAAAGTAGCCATAACTACTTGCCTATTGATGGACACCAATACTTCTCCAGAAGGGAGACAACTGCATTTATCAATCCTGTTGTATCTATTTCTGCATTCCATTACTAATTGAGGGCATGGAGTCACTTCGGGGAAACCAGTAGCTTCCAACAATCTACTTTCCACAATCTTGGCTGATAGGGTTCCTTCTTTTGTAGCCTTTAATCTTTGGACAATCTCTACTATGTCTTCATTTACAAGGATTGTATCTCTCATCTCTGGTAAGAAACTACTTATGGGAGAAAACTTGCTCTCTTTTACAAATCTGGCTTGAGAAGCTGACCCACTAGGACTATCCATAGTAATTCTTAAATAAATCATTTCAAGATACAGACACTAAATAGATTGGTTCTTTCTTCTTTACAACATATAATTCTAAAACCAGAAAAGAGAAAGAGGAAAATAACTTGAAACTCACCAGAGTTAAATGTTTTTACTTCCGAGAGAAAAACCTCCAATGTGCTTCGGCTCTGTATGTGCTTCTGACAGTTGTGTGAAAATAGAAAATTCAATTAGAGGAGATATAATAGATACATGTTGTGAATTAATGATTCTCGCCGTCATTAGCTGGCCACATCCAATAGAATTTATTTCCTTTTCAAGAAAGATGTACTTCTATTGATTTTTGCATTTATTTCCTGTCTTTTTATACTGATCTCTTGAAAGAAGGTGAGATTCAACATGTGTCAAGAACACTTGATCATTATCTCATTTTAGATTTTGAACCTTGAACCATGAAGCATGAAGTTCAAAGTTCAAAATCACATATGCCTTAGTCATATATTGATTAAAAAATGGATAAGACAGACTAATACAAGACGGAAAATGGGGAATTTAACTTTGAACTTTGAACTTTGAACTGCAAAGTTCAATGTTCAATATTCAATATAACGCTAACACCAAAATGGGAAAAGACATGGATTGAACATGCGGAGAGACAAGTGTAAGATGGGAAATTAAATTTTGAACCTTGAACTACGAAGTTCAAGATTCAATATTAAATATTACATTGACATGCAATCGTGCAAATAAAGCAACTTATACCGGCCAAAGGAGTGCTCACATTTTGCAAAGTGGCAAATGAAAAATTGAACTTTGAACTTTGAACTGTGAAGTTCAAAGTTCAAGATTCAATAGACACTTCGACATAATACATGACTCTTGAAAAAATTAAATCATAAGGCTTTTTGACCTGCAACAACCTAAACGCAAAAAGAAATGCAGTCCACACTTGGAACCTCTTCCTTTTTGTTTATATCATAGATTTCATGATCACTCTACTAATGAATGTCATGCTTCAAATTATAAGATTAGGAAACTCATTGATAGTAAAGTTATTTATATATCATGTGGCAATGAGTTTTATTTCAATCCTATTTTCTCTAAATAACATTTATGTTCCTATTATGGAACTCCACATTGTGTATACAATGTTAGCCTAATCCTTGGGGGGTCGTTATCTTGTAGAGTTTTGTGAGTGATATAATAGGTCCCCTTTCATCCTTGTTCCTACACTTGGGGGGAAAGGATGCCATCTCCTTCTCTTCTGCCTTTCTAGGATCCACTTTTCCCTTGGTTAAGCAATATTTATCTATTATTTTATATCCAAACATACATGAAAATTTTGGTTTGCATTGAAGATCTATGTCCTTGATCATAACCTATTTATTTGTTTGAAATTAGGTTTCTATGGCTGATAAATCTCTCACCCTGGAAATTGAATCATGTGTTATCCCTTACAAGGGTTACTTTTTCACTTCTTGCATGATATCTCTTTGCATTCATCCCTTTCATGACCTCATAGGAGATGTGACCTTCTTGGCTTGGACTGGGTGTTGTCTATGGATATTTACTTGATGTTGAAGAAGGCTTTATCCTTTTTCTTTTCTTTCCTTAACATGTCAAAATACTATGTATTTCTCCATCTTAAGGAGGGGGCATATACACGGCCTCCCTCATTCTATATTATTGTATTTTTGTTCTAACCCCTTTTTGCAGCATGATAAATCCTCAGAAGGTAACATAAGTTGCTAAATCTTGAAGAGATATGCATCCAAGTACAATTCAATATGCTAAATCCTTGGAAGGTAACGCACATAAGTTGCTAAATCCTAAAGAGACACGCATTTTTATTTTTGTTAAATCCTCGGAAGGTAACACACATAAGTTGCTAAATCCTGAAGAGATACATATTTTTAATTTTACAATATGCTAAATCCTTGGAATGTAACACACATAAGTTGCTAAATCTTGAAACGACATGCATTTTATATATTTCCATAGTGATACAAGAATATGGATCTATGGATATCTCAAAAGCCATCAAAGATGCATTACAATTACAAAGTATAGTTTATGGGTGAAACTATTGGGCTCTCCCTCCTTGGTGATTCATGCTAAGGTGGGTATCTTACTAGGCGAGGTAATCACTATCTCTTTTCTGTCTTTTCTCTTTCATGCTAGTAGGATTAGATCATGAAGCTATGTTATCTGCAGTGTTTCTCTTGTCTTACTTATGTAATCATGTATGTTTTCTATGATTAATTTCTCTTTACTTCCATATCTTTATGCATGTATGTTGAGTTAGAATCCTTATTCTGGGGGCTCATGTCCTAGACTTAGGTATTTTATACCTCGTTTTGATCCACCTGAGTCTTTCTTCTAGTTTTTCTGCA
The DNA here is from genome assembly GCA_018584345.1 of Thuja plicata. Taxonomy (NCBI): domain Eukaryota; kingdom Viridiplantae; phylum Streptophyta; class Pinopsida; order Cupressales; family Cupressaceae; genus Thuja; species Thuja plicata. The sequence goes on from MU225439.1 coordinate 785,023, forward strand.
AGTATGTTCGATTTCCATACTCTAGCTAAAGTGGGGGCTTAATGTATCATCTTAAAATAGAAGCACTTCCATGTTAAGAATGTTTAGTCCTCCTTAGGGGGTGTTATTGACCACTATCAAATTTTCCCCTTATTTATGCATCCTCTCTCACTCCTCTGCCTCTTTCGGACCCTAATTGGGCCTCCCCAGGTAGTTTCCATCCCAACTAGCATGTTTTCCAGGGGTCCTTACTCCCTGGGTCAAGGTCAACCTCAACCTTGACTTAGGTCAAGGTCAACCTCGACCTAGGTCCTCCTTTCAAATCTGGAAGTCAGTCGGCTGTCGGAGGTCATCAAAAATTTATTTCCCACTCTCGGGTCAGCTGTTTTGAGTTTCAAAGCGACGATTCTTAAATTATATTAAATATAGGTCCTCTTATAGGGGCATGGGTTTTAATTAGAATTTAATTCTCCTATTTCTGCCTCTCTAGAATATTGTACCCTAGTTTCATATAAAAGGAAGCTTTTGTTAGTATAGTCCCAAAGGATAACTGATAGGGGGGGTGAATCAGTTATCAATAACTTTAATTATTTTCTTCTTTAAATTCAGAATACAACAAAGTAAATGCTTGATCAGATAACATAGTACACAACACACAATTTGATTACGGGGAAACCAAATGGTAAAAACCTCAGTGGGAATTAGCACCCACAAAGAACTATACTTGTTTATAGTAATCCCTGTTAGAAGATATCTCAACCCTATTAGGAGTTGTACTTTACAATGCAATAAGTATAGTGACCTGGTTAAGGGTCAGATCCTATTAGGAGTCTTTTACAAATAACTCGGTTAGGGGTGCTGGACTCACTGTCCAAAAGCTCACTACTTGATGGTGAAGGCTACAACCTTCTGTATAACAGATATGCACTATAACTAATGATGAACTATAGAGTAGACCTACTGCCTTGAGCAGTTCCAATGTATTACAATCTTTCACTTCCTCTTCACATAGATTCTTGATGAATGAACCAACTATGATAATCTACTATGTACATCTTTCTTCTCTTTTCGTATCATTCACACTTAGCATATCACAATTGACTTGCTATAAGTATCTTTCTCAAAGTATGAGATCATGGGACCTGTAAGACAACTCTTCATAACATCCTTGTTGGATCTACTAAGAACACAAGCATAATTACAACTGTGCAAGTACAAAATGAATAGACGCGACGCTTCACTAATTCGGCCTCACCAAATTAACTCTAACTTTGCAATCTTCTTGAAACACGTTTGGCGCTTTTAGATGAATATCATCAACTCATAACTAATCATGAATATACACACGCATATCTTGAAGATAGGTGCAACTCAAGAAACATGTTACATATGTCGGCTCTATATAGATACACTTCCAGAACATTAACTACCAATAATAGAATACACAACTTGACTAAAACATCATATCTGGATCTGCATGTATGAACATAACATAATAAACATGTCAACAACATGTATCTAACCACGCAAGTCTTCATTTACTCATTTGGATAAGTACATACAGAATTACTACTGTGTATTATATGTTGTCATCAATGACAAATATACAATCAATCAACTACTCAGAATCAAATCTCCAACAACTTTCTCCTCTCATTTTCTCTAAGTCTCTCTAAGTGAAGAACCAAGGAACTATAATCAAGTGCCTCTAAAGAAGTCATCAAGAAAAAATTTCAAGAATCCATTGTTCTACATGTTTTCAAGCTTTAAAAGTGTTCAATTCTTCCTCTCAAGCATTCAAGTTCTCCATTGAAGATCAAGGATTCAAGCTTTCAAGCCTTTGAAGGGATTTGGTTCAAACATTCAAGATTCATTATTCAAGCCCTAGATCTATCCATCATGGTGGTGTGATCTTCCTTCAAAATCCTTTGTTCATCCTCAAACACTCATTCATTCTCCCTTCAAGGTGGATTCCAAGCATACAATCGTGGAGGTTTATGGTTTCTAATTGAGTCCAATCTTTCATATTTTCATACTTACTTACATTCGAAATACAATTGCGTATCTATTGAATATCATAGCTTCATTATTAGATTTAATTCTACTACTTTCTAGCATTCTTTATTTCAATTATTTATTTCAAGGTTAGTTCCTAAATCAGGGTTTGACTAAGGCAAACCCCTCCCCCAACAAACAAACCATTTTTCTTGTAGGCACATGTTCGGAACAACAGATCAGGACAAAGATTCAGATACCCTTTTCAACAAAATTCTGGGATCCAAAAACAAAATTTCAGTCTGAGACTTTTTAGGTTGATTTTTCCCTAGGGGGAAATCGGAAATTCTGGCCAATGGTGAGTGACATTGACTTGAGGGTTCAAATTAGAACTGTGTCAGAACAAAAAAAATATTTCTGGGTTTTGTTTGTCTCTACATTTCTATTCTAGATCTAGTCTTAAATTTTCCAGAAACTCAATACAGGTTTCAAAAAACAACATTCTTTAGATCTGCAATATTCCAAGGTTAGTACATTTCTTTGATTCAATTCAATTAAGGTTATCAATCTATCTAAATCTAAAGTACATTCAAATTAACAAATCAAACCGAGTACTTAAGATCTTCCTTCCTTATTATTGTTTGCAAATGGTTGATTCATTTATGCATTTATCCTTCCATTTTGGATTAATCAAATTGGATCTTTCATTTTTACATCTAAGGATAGAAGGAGAGCATCTTATTTACCCTCATAACATATGTAAATTTAAGGGATTTTATGTTAAATGAATCCACATTTCAGATCACATGACATTTTCTTCCTTACAAAAAGTATGAGATGGGATGGAAAGGAAATCATTACAAATCACACCCACACACTTACTGGGTGCCCAGATGCTTTGGAAAAACTTACCGTTCAAGGAAAAGAAACATAACTATCTGGAACAATTTGGAGAAAAAAATGTCTGTACTTCTGTTTTGCTTCCTATTTGCTTGTGTTTCTTGCGATGGGAGGGGAAATGCATAGGAGGGATCCTGTTAAAGATTGTGAAAAATGGAGGTGGTGAACCAAGATTTGGAACTACCTTCAAAGTGGTGCCATTTCCACCTTCATTGAGAGGCTTCACAATGGGAAGCCAACTGTGACAAAAATATTTGTCAAAAGATGGAATGAAGGAAGTATTGAGATTGAGGGAATAAATTTTATGGTGACAAAGGAGGTTATCTTTGATGTCATGGGTATCCCTATTGTTGGAAGGAAATTCTTCCGAGACCAAATTTTTTTGAATTTGACGATTAGCGACTTTGTTAGAAATGCAAAGGAAAAGAAAGAGCTCATCAAGGTCGGAACCCACTACCTTCTTGAAGGGATGAAAATATTGTGGAGGTTTTTGTTAAGAGCTATCATCTACTACATTATGTTGGACACTAGGTTAGACAGAATTTGAACCTACCATTTTGTCCTCTTGAATCATTTTCACCGTGGAATGTAGGTGTCTATTCCCTTCTATTTTTATTCTTCTATAAATGATAACATTAATGGGTATAGAGAGAAGGCCATTGATAACCCTTCCCTACATGAAGGCCTTTTTCTTTTAATCTATGAATATTTTAAGGCCCAAATCCTTGGGAAGGAAGTGGCTCAGAAAGACGAGATGGAGCCCTCTGGTTCAGACTACATTCCTTCAGAGATGGAAGATAGTGATGGTCTTCATTATAAGGATAATGATGAGTATGAAATGAAAAATAACAATCTGGGTTCATCTTCCAAAAAGCACAGAGTCAGTCTATAAACCATTTAAAAAGAGAAATTGGTTACCCCTAAAAAAATAGAATACCATAGTTATTTCTTCTAAGGAATATTACAATGATAATGAGGAAGGTATGGACATGGATGGTGAGGAGGTTATCTCTAGTGGAAAAGGTAGAAATAAAAAACAACCTACGACGGGTAATAACCAAGAAAAAAAGGATAAGAACAGGGATTTGAGAGCTGACCGAAAATCTCCTGATGACAAGACCCGCTATGTCTCCCCTATTTTGGACCATAATCTGAAGAGGAAGCTCCAGGGAGATTACCAAGAGACTAATTAGACTATCCCTTCCCCTCAAAACTCTCAACCCTATAACATGGGGAAGGATGATAGGAAGGATAGCGAGATCAGTTGTTATATGGTAGAACAGGGGAAGATAATTGGATGGCGCAACTTCAATGTAAAAATAGTAAAGATGGTGATCACCAGAGAAATTATAAATCCCAAGGTTACTGAAGGAGAGGGAGGCCATATCAAGCTGGATGAGCTTATTGAACCATCTATGGTGGTTATTAGTGATAATACTAGGGAGTTTGAGATGGACTTGCTCAACAATTCCTGAAATAGCATGTTAGATAACTATAGAACCATAAAATGGCTATTCTACGAAGTGGAGGATCTTAAAAAAAGGGTTAATGGAAATGACAAGGCTAAAAATGACAGTTTTACTAAGGATAAGGAGAATCTGAGCAGAAAAGTGCAAAATATTGAGGATAATATGACTAGGGTAGAAGTACCCTAAAGAACATAGTGGAGCAAAGATATAATATCCTTAAAGTGTCCAAAGAGTACACCAACATGATCATTGAGAAGCTAGAGGAAAAATTAGATGGGCTAGAGGTGGCCAACATGGAAGTGGAGACTGAACAGGGTCCCGGCAAGAGAACTAGAGCCAGAACCAAGAAGATCAAGGACAAGGACATGGCGCTTGATCTCCAAAAGATGAAGGATTCTGCTGCCAACATGGAGTTTCTCGAGGCCAAGGCGGCCATACTAATGGTGAAATTATCATGAGGGTCCCTGGTCTTTTTTGCTGACCCTGTTCTATTTGCTTTTGTAGAGGCTGTATGTTTTTTTTCTCTGGCCTCTGTTGGCCTGTTCTATCTTTTTTCTTTGTTACATTTTAGACTGGGCTCAATGCTTTTTTTCCTATGTTTTGGGTTTCTGGAACCCTGTAAAACCTATTTTACTTAATCAAAAACAAACTTGAGGTCAAGGAGGATATTGTTAAATTGAAACTTGAGATTATTTTTGATGACATGTAACTGATTGAATGTTTGATAATGTTAAGTTGAAGATAATGCAAGGCATTAAATTAGTTAATGGTTTGTATTGTCATTGATGTCAACTTGATATCATCTGTACGATCATGTACATAATTCCAAAGGCTTTAGAGAATCAATGGAATAGAGATTATGCTTTTAAAAATGCATAGAAGTCAAGTATTCACTAAGTGATAGACAACACTGATGGAGTGCACACCATCGGTAAATGCAAAGAACAAAAGTCATAGTGATACCCGACGAGCAGAAGACAATATTACCTGACGAAGCAAAATCATAGTGATACCCGATGAGCTGAAAATAGAGTTGCCCGATGAGAAAAATCCAATGATACTCGATGGAAAGAGATCCCAAAGCTGACTGGAGTCACACCAATGTAACTGGCAGTTATCACCGATGACTAACTGTAGAGTTGACCGATAGAACAGAGAGTTTAGAAAATGACAAAATATCTAGCTGGCAGAGCTTAAGGATAGACTTAACTAGTTGTTTTATTTGTTTTATTTGACTAGAGTTAAGTAATTTATTTAAATAAGATTTGTACAGTTCACAAGAAGATAACTACGAGATAAATCAGGAGTTAAAGCTTTAAATCAAATTAGCTGGATTGTTTTTCACACCAAGAATCAAGAATCAAGAAATACTGAATATCATGTCTATATAAGAGACAAGCATAATTCATTTTTGCAATCACATACATGGGAAGGAGAGTGAATAGAAAGAGGATGCTGAAGAGAAACTGATGAAGGATAATTTCATACAGTCCTGATCAATCAAGCTGAAGGAGAGCTAAATAATTCTGCAGACACCGACGAACAGTGAAGCACATCATCATAGAGAAGAAAGTGTAGAGCACAAAGAAATAAATTGATACATTGATCAAAGAGGTAATGTACTTAAATAGATATAAAAATCTATAATTCAAGTTGCATTAGAAACAGTTCATAGTGTTTCAGTTTAACCATTGAAGCATCAAGTCTCTTAACATAGCAGGACTTAACAGTCTTCTATATATTGAGGTACATCCCAAGGAGTGCCAAAAAATTTGATTCATGAAAGTAGCATTGAAATTTCCTAAAGCCTATTAACAGCCTAAGAAGAAGGTTGATTCAAGGATGGTAGCAAGATTTACCTAGAGCCTATTGACAGTCTAAGGAGGCTGATTCAAGGATGGTTGCAAATAAATGCCCGATACTAAGTGACAACCTTTATGTATAAAATCCTCTAACAAGGTCACACCTAACAATGTGTTTGTAACCTTTAACAGGGTTGGCTCCTAACAGGGCTCGCTTCAGAAGAGTGAAAATTTGGGGTACCAGTCCCAGTGGTTTTCCCCTTAACAGGGTTTCCATGTTAAAATCCATGTGTTATGTGTGTATGGTTTATTACTTTACTATTTTACATTTCACATATGCATTTTTGGATTGATTGGTATACTCTGCATATTTACTAAGTATTGGTAAATAGTTTTACTGCTTATCAATAATCAAGGAGAATAAGGACAGACAAGGAAAACCGACAGACAATTAAATAATTTCATGGCATGCATCTTTCCGGGACTTAATAATCTGAGGTGTATTGATTGGTGTTTAAAGTTTAAAGGATAATTTTTGAAGCCATTGATTCACCCCCCCTCTCAGTTATTACTATCAATTGGTATCAAATCTTGTGTTCTTAGAAGGAAGGTTTCAAGACCTAAGTAAAGATCACAAGATGAACAGACGAGATGTGCCCAAGTTGAACAAAGACAAATTTGTTTCATGAAAAAGCAAGATAAGACTCCACTTATCAGGTATTGGTAATGATGTTACTCAATACTTACATACTAAATATGTGTTTCCTACAGGAGTATTGATAGTAGATAAATTGATAGAGAAGCATGAGCATAACTGCATGGTTATAGAGTTTCTTCCTTACTCTCTAATGTTGAATTTGAAGATGTCAAAGACTGCAAAATCATAAAGAAAATGTGGGACAAACTGAAGCTTGTACATGGAGGTGATACAAATATTCTGAGAGCCAAGGCAGAAAGCCTTAGAGGAAAGTTTGATGATCTCAGAATGAAAGAAGGAGAAAACATCACATAGTACAACACAAGAATAAAAGAAGTAGTCAATGCTATACGAGGTGTTGGAG
>MU225439.1:837881-851048 GCA_018584345.1 Thuja plicata
GGTGATCCCCTCTCTCTCTCTCTCTCTCTCTCTCTCTCTCTCTCTCTCTCTCTCTCAGATCACCTAGCATAACATAATTTCCTAGCCTATGTCATCCATGATGATCTTGATCTCTCCTCCATGGTTTCATAACATAACACAGTTTTCTATTTCAATGGATCATTGGGTCTTATCTTATCTTTGAAGGGTGATTTTTTTCATTTCAAGTGACTAGTGGTGCTCTGACAATAGCTTTCATAGTATATGATGTTAGTGGTGGAGACATTTCCTCTAGCAAGGTCTCTTCAACTACTTGACTTGAAATCTTAGTAAGCTTAAGGAATTTATTGTTTTTTTGTATGCTTGCATATGTATGTACGAGCTAAGATCCTTAGTTTGGGGGTTTGTGTCCTTAAACTTAGCTCTCTCTCTCTCTCTCTCTCTCTCTCTCTCTCTCTCTCTCTCTCTCTCTCTCTCTCTCTCTGATCATAAGGGGAACTCATACTCCCTCTAAAGTGGGGGCTAAGTGTACCATCCTAAAAAGTAAGCACCCTTATTAGGTGCTCATTTTTAGCCCCATTTTAGTAATGTATGGGTTCCCACATCTATTTCACATCCTTCTAGCACTTTTGAATCCTTAAAATCAACATTATTTTTTTCAAAACTCCATAATGGCTCTAACTTGTATGCATGATTTCCCATATTTCATCCTATCACATTATTTATCTTCCACCTAGTTCCTATACATGCATTTTTGGATTTTTGGAGTTGCCCTTATTTCTTGGCAGGTTGTGTCTTTCACTGCCACTTTCTAGCACACCCCCCTAAGTCCCAAAAAAAAATTCAAGAAACTTTCTTGGACTAGGTCAAATTTTTTGGACTAGGCCTCTAGTTTCGGTCTTATCCTAGAGCATTGTGCTTGATTTTGATCTGGGCCTTATGCAGGGATGAGGGGGTTCTTTCTTCTAGGTTGACCTACAAGATCTGAGCCCTAAAATGTCTATAAAAAGAGAACGCATCCTCTTATTTTGAATCCATCCATTATCACAATCGTACATACAAGAAAGCTATTGTGCATTCAAGAGATTCAAGTGCTAACAAGCATCCATTAGTGAAGGCATCCATCATCAAGAATTCCAGACCATCAAACATTCAAGTGTAAGGAAGGCATCAAGAGCCATCAAACCTTTCAAGTCTTAAATCAATCATGTATTCAATGCATTTATTTCCATAGATATAGCTTCTTTCCCCATTGGACATCAAGAAACAGAGTTTGATATCAAGGAAGGAGATCTACATTCATCCATCAAGTCTTCTTCTTCTCTTTCTTCGTCAATCCAATATTGTAGAAAACTACAACATCTATCATTGAGGGGTTTGGTTTCGTGATTTCCTATTGGGTTTTTGCGGAGTCCAAGATATTGCATCAAAACTTGTAATCATCTTCAAAGAGGCATTGCATCATTGAGGTATAAAATATTTATTTTTCATATCTAGATTACATTTCATCTTTCCTTATACAATTTCAATTTCATTTCAAGGTTGATTCCTATATAGGGGCTTCAAAAAGGCAAGCCCATTTCCACAACCTTTTACCCCTTTTTTTTATCTACGAACATATTTTGGAGTTTCAGAGCCAGATCTAGGAACAAGTTTGCAGGGTGATACCAGAGCTATTTTTCAATTTTGTCCAAAAGTCTTGTTAGGACTTTTTTTTGTAGAACCAATTAAAATAGAAATAAATGCTTGACCCTCAATTCCCAATTTAGATTCATCTATGAACAAGGATAATTAACAAGGATATAATCCTTCATCACTTTGAGCTCCACAAACTCAGTGGGTGTACCTATCTTCAGATTCAGTAAGTGACTTAGAATCTAGCAGTGGATCAAGGATTCATGATCCTTCTTCTTTTTGAAACTATGAAGGTTAACCTCTTGATTCTCTCTATAAGGAATCATCAAAATTAATTGTACTTCTCAATAAAATTAGCTAAACATCCACATATCTTGATAACAAAAAGTAAATATTCTCAATATTTGATTGATTGATGATAATACTACTATTCAGAACTTGACCAGTGCCTAATCCACCGAGGCATAGAGTCATAATGAAAACATACATTCATCAAAGATAATTAATCTAATACAAAAAGATCTCAGATAATATTCCTTACAAACTATCCTCTCACTCTCATATCCCTGTATCAAATTCTTGCACAAACCCTAACCCCCTGGAACTATCTGTAAGATTTAAACCATCCTTGATAGCAACTTACAAATAGAAACACAGTTACCTTGTAACTGATACATTTAACATGCCTTACATATCAAACATACAAAAGCTCAATAAATTCAAGAATACATCAACAATTTGAGACTAGAAATTCCATTGTATTTTTATTAATAACCTTCTGATTTCAATACATTCAGACTGACTGTAAACTTGAAAAAACTAAACACCGTTCAAAAGCCTGCTTTGCAGTTTTTATTTTAACATCCTTTTCAATATAATACTACTTTCTATTTATAGAAAGTCTTAGTCATCTTGTAATCCTTTTGGAAAATAAGGATGCAACAAACTTTGGATGACTAAGCTGTAGGAAAAAATTTACACATCACAGATAGGACAAAAAATCAGGCGGAGAGAATAACCATTCTTTGGTATAAGTTACATAGTATTTTATCTGATGACTGCCTAAATGCTTGCAACTTCCTTGAAGTTGTTAGGTCCTCATCATCTCAGATTTCTTATCTTCATTAATGTAGAATCGTGTACTTTCCTTTGTTGAAACTGCTAGGCATCATTGGTGCTCGCTGTCAAACCTACATTACTACTTTTTGTTATTGGAGTGACTATGCCATACTTGGTAACCCAGGTGGTAAACATCTCATCACTCAGACAACTAAAGATGAGAACCTCATCCTTTTGTCTATTGAAATCCTCCCAATCAACACTGGCCTTCTCAATCTCTGATTCCCAAGATTCAAAAAATGCCCTGGCCTTGTTGAGAATGTCAATGGTTAATACAAAGTAGCCTGTGTTTTCCAATGTGATAATGTTTTTTTTCCTATTGGTTAATGCTTCATTCAACTGCCTTAGCCAGAGGGCTTCATTCTTTATGTCTCCATCCTTCTTGAACATGTTATGGAACATATCATACCTATCTCTAGAGAATTCTCCTCTCAAGGTCTCTATCTTTTTTATGACCACATTCTTCTTGGTGTCTAGGTCAATCATCAGTTTAAGGCATTTGTAAGTTCTTGTCAAGATGATGTCAATATTATTCTGATCCTTCAAGGTGTAATAGAATGAATTTATATGGGTTTTCTTCCCTTTCTAGCTGTCAATTATTAAGCCCCAATGCTCTTTACCTTCATCATGCTTGCTTATTATGTTGAAAATCTTCTTTCCCATTAAATAAAGATTAGCAAGATTGACTTCACCAGCACACCTCTTGAGGTTAAAGTATATCTTGTCAGAATCCCTCTGCTTCACCAATTCTTTATCTTCTTTGTATGTAGGGGATTCCTCAAGATCCTTTTTGTCTTCTTCTTCCAACCTTGATCTTTCAATAACCAACCTGTTATTTTCAGCCTCTAACTCTTCTTTCTTAGCATCAATAATTACTTGGGTAGTAGGGCTTACTGGTGCAGGGGCTATGGGGTAAGTCATAAATGGGCTAGATGATGAGGGTTGGTGAGGTTCTTGAGCAATCATGACCTAGGGCATTATTTGAATTGTCTGCCTCCCCTCCAAAACTACTATTATTTTGTCCTTTTGTAGGGATTTAACCCTTTCATCATTGTATTGTTTCAATACAAATTCATATTTTTGATTTAGGCTATTATAAGCCTCTTTCTCCTTTTTAGCCACCCTTAGGCTTAAATTAGCTATTTGAAGGACAAATTTTTCTGCCTCAGTACCTAAGGTATCATAAACTCTTTTAACAATGAGGTTTCCTGCATCCTCAATTTTATCATCTTCTTTCACTCTTCTATCCTTTTTCTTCATGGCCCAGATTGCTAGGGATGCATGATTTTCACTAAAATGGGCACCAATTGATGTCCTAGCAGTGCTCAATAGTTTTGCCTCCTTTCTTAAAGCATCAAAAAATACCACATTAGCTAAGTCCCACTGAGGTAGGATAAGGACTCCCCATTTATTTACCAACTCCCTACCCTCTTTAGGAGTGATCTTGTCAAATTTGGTCATTAATTCTTGTTTGACTTCTTTTTCAATATCAACTTTGAGCTAATTTGGTTGGGCTTCCTGCAATTTATGGCATTTGTCTTTGTACTCATCAATGTCAGTTCTCCATAGAACCTGAATGAAGGCCCTAGTTTTGACAAAGTTGTCATCTGACAAGAACTCCTCACTGGCCTACCTAGTTACATGATCTAGTTCTTTACCTTTGAATTCTTCCACTATGAGATTTGCAGTTGTATGCCTAGGTGCCTCTAGCACTCCTTCTTGTAATTCTTGTGCAGTAAAAAAATATTTTCCAGTGTTCCTCATTTGAACCAATTTCTCAGCAATGGCTTGCTCATCAAAATGCATAGGGGATTGGGACGGAGAGTAAAACTCACTCTCTTTCTCTTTTCCCTCCACCTTTTTTTTTTTGGGAGAGGGCATTTCTTGGGAACTAGTACTTTCTGGCCTCTCTCCTTTATGCTCAGAAGGTTTATCAACTTTGGGCATGATATTAGTGTACCCTCTCCTCTTGTACACCACATAATTCCCTGGTGGGACTACTCTTCCTTGTGAAAGTTTTGTCAAGATAGCATGAGCCTTTTCTTGCTCTGCTTCCATTATCCTCTATTTCTTCTCACTGAGGGTCTACATGATTCCTTCAAATAGAGTCATTAGGGACTCAATCTTATAAGCCCATGGGAAAAACTCCTTCAGAGGATCATAAGACTTATCAAAATTGTGCACAAAATCCAAAGACTTCTTGTACACAAGCCATTTCTCTTTCCTGACCTCCTCGTCACCTAGATAAAAAACATTTCTAATAATATCCTCAGGGTAATTAAACTGGTGCTCTAATGTTAACCACTTGGTTCTTTTTCTGAACATGCCCATTATAAAATCCTCATTATCTGTACACCTGGATACAGATGTTGCTAAGTGGTAAGGTTCAAAATACTTATCAAACTATGTCCGCCCACCTTTTACTATAATGAAATGATGGGTTCTTGTAAGAGTAGGGAAAATGCTTCCCTTCATTTTTCCTGTTAGGGATTCCTCCTGTAATCCACCCAATTCTCTCAAAACCTCTACAATTCCAATATTTAAAAGCACTCTGTAGGGCAGAACATTGGGGGTTCCCCTGAACCCATAAACCCTTATCACTGTAGAAACAGGGTATAAAATCAAATCTCCCCAAATGTGAACAATTTTTAACTCTGGGGAAAACTCTATGGGTCTTAGCAACCTCATCATGTCTGTATGGATCCTAGGATTTTGATTGCACAACAATGACCTAAGACTAGTGACAAAAACCCTGTCAAAGTATACATAACTAGCTTCTTTTCTATCCCATGATAGATCAACACTCCACATCTAAACATGCAAATCCTCATCACCTTGGAACTTAGTCAAGTCCATCTCTTCCTCAAAGAAGTCATCATTATTGAACAAGAACATGTGCATCATAAGGGAATACCATCCCATTGGCTTAAGTATGTTGCTGTCTTGGATACCTGCCAAACGTTCATGCATTTGTTGGGCAATGAAAGAGGCATAATAAAAAACAACTGATAGGTGGGGGTGTAGAATCTGAACCACCATGAGCATTATATGAACATATATTGTTACTACTTCATCTTCTCCTAGAACCTAGCACAGGGCACTATAAATCTTCTTGGCTTTGCCATTGAAATAATCCAATTCAAACAATTCTAGTGTGTTAGGCCCTACTACAATAAAGTCCCCTATCTTGTTAAAGTATCCTTTCAAGGCCTCATTTCTGTAATACTCCTTCTAGGTATGGTATACTTCCTTAAAGTATTCAAAGTCAATATCATCCATTTATATTGAAGTATCACTCAACTTGAAAATTCTTCTAATTTTAGCAGCTGAGATGGTCAAAAACACATTTCCCTGTGTATCCCTAACAACCCTGGATACTTTGTCATAAGTGTTGGCAATCAGAGTGAACAAATTTGTATCCATGAAAACCCTGGGTACTATTAACTTTCCTACATCCAAGTCTCATATGTTACAATCGAGGGTAGGAGCGTTCCTCTAGATGTAGGAAGTTCTGAACAAAGTTAAACCATTCAGACTAGTTTTAACATCTTTAGCCCACCTACCTAAGTCATACAAGCTTTCTCCTATTTTGAAACAGGGATGTGATGGAAATATTCTCTTGATCTGGGTTGCATCACCCGTGAATCCTTTTAATTTTTGCAACAAATCCTCCATAACATTTCTCTTTTGGTAATCTACTTCTCCAGAGATTTCAATCCTAGGGGCCGTTCTGAACCTAAGGCTTTTTTCTCAAATGAAATTCGGATTTTGAAACGATAATTCTGAAAGCCTTTTGAACTGCAAATCTTACTAGGAACCTGATTTTTTTTGAATTAGAGAAGACTTACCCATTCTGTAATTTTGTCGTGAGGAGCTGAATATCTCTGCAATTATGTTATTTTCTTGAATGACTTTTTAAATTATTGCGGCTTCAAGTCGAATTAACCAGTTTTATGGCTTCAATCAAATCAGTCATTCGTCTTGAATTTGACTTGAGTGGCCACACGTTCTACAATCAATTTTCCTGCTTAAAACTCGTGCCTTAATGACTCACTAAAACTTATTAAAATAACTTTGAATTTAGGTCATAGATCTTAAATAGTATCTCTTTCATCTGACGGTTCTCTTCTTTTCCCGAAAACAACTATTCACCCAGGACACGTGTCGGCACCGCTTAATCACTTGTTCATTAGATTTCATTCACTTTAACTCTAAGTGATTAAGTGAACCATTCAATATTTTTACACTTGCACCCTCACTAACATGACTTTCATTTTGTACTAGACCCATCTTTTATGCCACATGTTGGCACCACTTAATCGCTTATCCCTTAGATCTTGAGCACTTTACCTCCAAGAGATTAAGCCGGTCGTTGATCTTTTCTGTAGATGCTACTCCTTTAATTCCAACATTATGACCTCGGCCGGCCCCACTAGGACACGTGTCACTTAGAATTAATCGCTTAAGAAATAGATGTCAATTACTTTAATCTTAAGTCATTAAGCTAACTGTTGGATGAAAAATGAGTTAACTGTACTTTAATCATTGCCAGCTCTGAATATTTGGGTCCACTAAATGCCAGATGTCAACACCACTTAATGGCTTAACCGATAGATGTTGAGCATCTTGGAGATAAGCAATTAATCCCACCGTTAGATATTTTTGAACTTTAGTCACCTTTATGCTGCCTGCGACAGGACCCACATTACTTCCCTTGACACATGTCGGTGTCGCTTAATCGCTTATCCATTAGATGGTGCGCACTTTTCCTTTAAGCGATTAAGTCTACCATTGATTTTTTATGACTTGCCCACTATTTAGCTGAGAACTTTTAAGACCATTGGACCCACCAAGGACACGCGTCGCTCAGACTTAATCACTTAAGTGATAGATGTCAAGCATCTTGGAGATAAGCAATTAAGTGATCTATCGGATCAAAACATAAGTGCTCGACATATAATGAATTTAATTAAAACCTCAGCGGACTTTGGACTTTGGGAATAATGTGAGACCCCAGTGCTAGGAGTGACAAATTTAATACACATGACCCCTTTTAAAATGAACCCATTCGAGACATGACTTAAGTGAAAAAGGTAACGTGAAATTAGAAGGCATTTCAACACTTAGGGTTTTTATGACCAAAATTACATTGAGAGACATGAAACAAGGGTTTTTTCAACTAGGTCAAGGGTTAGAACAGAATTTACAGTGGCATGAGAACAAATTTAAACCATGATTTTAAACCGTTGGACAACATGAATGACAGGGAACCTCAAAATTTTACAAGACACCCTAAACAGGAAATATTACCAATAGTGGCTCTCTCTGAGGATGTTTAAACGCCAGGTTATAACAAGAACCACAAATCTCTGGGGAGGAAGACCACAAACCAAACTAGCCTATTACTGGAAACAAACATACAAAAAAAAGCAAATGCACCTATACATATAATACATACCACTGTGCATGGAAAAGAAAAGCTAATTGAAGAAATTTTTTAGAAACTATCCATGCACTGGCAATTCCTGTTCTTTATCATCTAGACTCTTGAGGAAGTAAGAATCTTTTCCAAAGATCTGGGATATGAAAAAAGGCCCCATCCATAGTAACTCAAACTTTTTGTTCTTACCTTTGTCTTCAGCCCTGGTATTCCATTGCAATACAAAATAACCAGGCTGAAAATTTCTCTCATCTGCCCTTCTATCAAAAAGATACTTCATTTTTTGTTGCAATTTGATATTTTCTCTCTGGCTTTCTCTCCTTATTTCATCCAATTCTACCAATTGAACCATTCTTTCTTCCATAGGTTTAGAGACTTCCATTTATCCATGCTAGATAAAGTTGTATAATGAAAGCAAATTATTGGCAGGCATCCTTGATTGAACACCATAAACCAACTCAAAAGGAGATTTTCTAGTGGCCTTCTTGATAGTAATCTTATTAGCCCAAAGGGCAAGTTTCAACTTTACATGCCAAGCTCTTTTATTTCCTTCTAATGTCTTTTTCAAAATTTGTAAGATACTCTTGTTACTGGATTCAGCCTGACCATTGGCTTGAGGGTGGTATGGGGATTAATAAGACATAACAATTCCCATATCAGAGAAAAAGTCAGTAAATTCTTCAAACCTGAAGCACATGACATTATCCATTAGCAACTTAAGGGGAACACCAAATCTTGTAATCACATTATCCATCAGAAAGTCAATAACCATAGTGCTTGTTTCTCTCTTAGTTGGGATTGCCTCTACCCATTTTGTAAAATAATTAGTTACTAGAAAAATCCAACTATGCCCCCCACTTGATTTCTCAGCAAACCCTCCTATGAAGTCCATTCCCCACATAGCAAAGGGAGCCTCTGCTACCACAGGGTTTAACAATAATGCTCCTGAATATTTTATCTTGCTTGAGAATCTTTGGCATGGCTCATATTTCCTGACAAAAGTGTAAGCATCTTGAAAAAAACAAGGCCAATAATATCTAGCTCTCAGAATTTTATGAGTTGTTGATGTAGCAGAATAGTGCCATCCACACATCCCATCATGCATTTCCTTCAATACCTTCTCTGATTGACCTTTGTCAAGACATAATAACAGGATCCTATCTCTATTTTTTCAAAACAAAACACCATGCAATAAAACATATTTCTGAGATTGTAATCTCAAACTCCTCCTTTGGTTGTCATTCAAGTTATCTAGACATCTAGCATTTTTTCAAAAAATATACAATATTGACATACCAGGGTTGCATTTCAATACTTGCCAAGAAATTCTTATTTGTATCAACACGGTTAACTTGGACCAAATCCAAATTTTATTCTATCATCAACTAAGCCAATCCTAATCCCCTCACCAACTTAGTGATATGGATATCTAAGTCAAACTCTTGAATTTTGATTATCCATTTGCATCTTTTTCATGTTACTTCATTTTGAACAAAGATGTCCTTGACAGAAGCATGAGGAACATAAGCATTTACCTTTGCACATATCTGGTAGGGCCTGAAAGCCTTGACTGCCTTTACCAGAGCATAGGCTTGTTTCTCCATCAACTGATAGTTTAACTTAGCTGACTGCAATGTCTTGCTAGAAAATGCAATGTGATGTTCAAATCCTTCACCATCCTTCTGCAAGAGGATTGCTGCAATAGTGTGGAAAGAAGCAAATGTAAACAAGGAAAAGGGCTTGGTGTAATCAGGGGGAACAAGGACTGGTGCTTCTTGAATATCCTTTTTTATTTTTTCAAAAGGTGACTTGCCTCTTGGTCCCATTCAAACTTCACATTTTTCTTCAGCAATTTGACAATAGGTTTAACCAGTTCTGCAAAACTGGCAATAAATCTCCTAACAAAATTAATTTTCCCTAGAAATGATTGTATACCTTTTAATTTCTTGGGAGCAAGTACCTTTTGCATGGCTTCAACCCTTTTAGGATCTATCCTTACCCCCTCTTTTGATACTATATGTCCCAGGAGTTTCCCCTCAGTAACACCAAATTGACACTTTTTTGGGTTTAAAGACACACCATATTCCAGTGCTTTTATCATCACCTTTTCCAAGTGACTGCAATGATCCTTTTCTCTTTTTGAGAAAGCTATCAAATCATCTTGGTACAGTACCATTAGAACATCTATAAGGTCTTTGAAAGCTACATCCATAGCCCTTTGAAAAGTTGCACCAGTGTTTTTCAACCCAAATGGCATACGAGCATACACATAAGTGCCCCAAGGGGTAGTAAATGTTGTTTTTAATTGCTCAGATTCCTTAAACAACACTTGATTGTACCCTGATAATCCATCCATCATAGACAAAAAATCACACCCAGTGACTTTGTACAACATAGCCTCCATGTTAGGTAGTCCATAGTTATCCTTTAATGAGGCTACATTCAGATTTCTGAAATCAACACACAATCTTATGTCCCCATTTTTCTTTCTTACATGGACTAAGTTAGAGACCCATGATGAATGTCTTATTGGCTTAATTATACCTGCATCTCTTAATTTCATCAACTCTTCCTGCATTTTGGTAGCCAACAGGGGATTGATGGGCCTTTGTTTTTGTCTGAATGGTTTAATACTTTCTTTCAAAGGGATATCATGCTGAAATAAGTCTTTTCTATAGGCTTTCAAATCCTAAGAGGACCATGCAAATACATCTTTATATTTCTTCAGCAATTTTATCAAATTCTGTCTCACGTTGCTGTCCAATTTTTTACCAATGTAGACTAATTGGGGAGATGTTTCAGATCCCAAATTAACTTCCTCTAAATCTCCCACCTTGGCATTGGAGTTTTGAGTCATATAATTTTCATTTATGTTGAACATGCCTTCCAATTAAACCAACCCCTTGGGAATGTGATTAGTATCTAATTGGATGACCTCCTGATCAAATATATACTCCTTAGTGTCCACAATTGATACTAGAGATTCACAATCAATCTTTTGACCATCATATTGGTCTACACACTGGATAAACATGAGAATATCATCATCATCCTCAAATACTTCCCAATTATGAATATTATCAGGAACTGTAGGCTTACTTTTTATTTCAACCACAGACATACCAATAAGAGTGGCATCATTATTTTTCAGGGAAACATTTGCCAATAAATCTGCCATTATGTTGTTGGGTATCTCTATCCATAAGATATTGAAAGAATCAAAGAATTCTATTCTATCCCAGACAGCGCACTTATACAATTTTAATCTGTCATCTTTAGCAACATAATGCTCCCTAATCTGAGATATAATTAACTGGTAATCTCCATGAAATTTTAAACACTTAATACCATTCTTGATAGCAATATCCATTCCCAAGATCAAGGCTTCATACTCGGCACTATTTTTTGTGCATTGAAAAGTCAGCAGGAAAGAGTACCTGAAAGTGATACCTGATGGGGAAATAAACAAAACTCCTGCTCTAGATCCTTCCTTTGAGCATCCTCCATCAAAGTACATTTTCCATTGTCCATTTTGTTGCAACAACAATTCATCCAAAATTGGGTCAGCGTTCTTTAACTGTGGCTTGACTTCCTCAACATTAAAATTCTCCATATCAACATTCACACATCAATTCAATTGGTCAAGTGGAACCACCTCCACCATGAAAGATGACCGGGGCTCCCTATACAACTTGACCTCATGCCCATTCATAGGGATAGTTGCAAAGGACAAATCTAACTGCATTTTTCCACCTACTGTTGCTGCCCATTGCCTTGACAGGAGCATACCATAATATGGTTTGGTATCCACTACTACTATATCCATTCTGTAAGTGGCCTTAGGGAAAGCAACAATTTTCACTTCAATATCTTTCAATGTCCCTACCACTAGAAATTCTCTATTATCTATGGCATAACAACTTCCAGCAGATGTAGTGACCTGGAGACCCAATT
Source organism: Thuja plicata (assembly GCA_018584345.1). Classification (NCBI taxonomy): domain Eukaryota; kingdom Viridiplantae; phylum Streptophyta; class Pinopsida; order Cupressales; family Cupressaceae; genus Thuja; species Thuja plicata. The sequence continues at coordinate 850,009 of MU225439.1, forward strand.
CCTTCATGACATGATAAGACATTACATTTGCTGCAATTCCATAATCATCTCATACTATTTTTTACCAAGAAATTATTTACCATTAAGGTAACATAGAATGGGTCAATAGATAGGGGTTCTTGGGTGATAATGTTTCCAATGCAGATATTGGAAAATTATTTTCTTTTTTCCTTTCCTTTCACTAGTGGACTATCTTTTCTAGTATCATTTATCGTTAAAGGTATTTACTCTTGGTTGGGAACAGATACATCATCTATCCCTTTTAAAAGTGCCAGAGAAACTTCTTTGTGCTCTTTTATTTTCAGCATTTCCATGAGTAGGACTGAGAGTTTCATTTGGGTCAGAGCATGTTTCATGTCAAAAATGGGCAATTCAGAAGACATATCATTCATCCTTTTCATTTTCTTGGACTTATCATCGGGTACTAGTTCCTCTTTTGATATTTCCCCTCCAGCATGATCAGAAGAAGGTCCTGCTTGTTTCCCACACTTATCATTATTATCTTCCTTAGTATGAAAATCCTCAATAACTTGAGGTGGATCTTTTCTGACATAGACAGGGGGAAACTTGCCTTGAGTGGGTTGTACTGTTCTATTTCTTAGGTTGTATGCATTTCTTGCTTGGTTAATTGCTGCAACAGTCAAAGACCTTTTTTCTTCATAATTAGGAGTTTTGAAATGAGAATGTGAGATATCACTTCCCACTGTATTTATAGTTGCTTGTGAAATACTATCAATCTGATCAATTTGATAGGATGGATTTTGTAATTGACTTTCAAAACAAGAATTAACTCCTGTACACCAATTATCATAAGGTGATGCAGTATCAGAAAACCATGGATATGGTTTCTTTACTGTGAACATGTTGATAGCAGGGCCCTCTTGTTTGTAAGGAAACTCAGGTGTGGAAACAGCTTCCTACACTAATCTCTATAGGAAAGTATTGTGCAAATTCTTTTAAATCCTTACAATTTCAAATTTGTTAACTACTTTAACAATGATATTGCAGCCACATACCATGCATATAGAAAATAGAGAATG
>MU225439.1:855871-867936 GCA_018584345.1 Thuja plicata
TTAAATCCTTACAATTTCAGATTCATTAACTACTTTAACAATGATATTGCAGCCACATACCATGCATATAGAAAATAGAGAATGACACAATGATTTACCCTGGGGAAAACCTTTTGGTAAAAAACCCCAGCACTCCAAAATCTGCAGAATGTATTATCTTCAACACAACAATTACAACACACTTGTAATGAAAGTTCTTTTAGGAGACAACTGACACTCTAAGACAAATCCAGTAGCACCAGATCATACCAACAATACAATCTTTTTGTATCCTCTCTTGTAACCCTAAAAAACACTTATATCATGCGCTTTCCTTTTTAGGGCAACTTCCACATGTCTTGCATGTATTCACCTGTCATTGAAATCTCCTAGAAATAGCTCTTACATGTCATAGGAATTTGTCATAACCGTTTCAGCCATGATCTCCTTACACACAATTCAAGATGCTGATATATCAAGTGGAGTGACACATCAACATGCCAACTAGACATCTACACTCACACTTAATTACATTATTTGCAAAAAAACACATTTTACAAAACAAATAATAAGAATAGGTATTATCTAAGGTTGAGACACCTTATTCCTAACATTGTTCTGTTTCTTCTGTTTGATCAAACAGAGCATGGGCCACTACACATTGATAGGAAGAGTGTGGCATATTGCAAGCATCACACCAGGGAGTGTTCTCAACATAGTTGGCACTGTTCTTTTTTAGGGGATCTGGGGTTTCCTTGGCTTTTGGGTTATCTTGTCCATCAGGGACTGGTTTTCCATTGTTCCAATTAGTCTTGTAAGGGTAGTCGCTCAGGTTACGTTGTTTGTCAAATCTTTGGTTAGTATACTTATTATCACGGTACCCAACTCTATCATTTTTATCCATTTTGGTAGCAAGGTCTTTCACTGCAGTCACCAATTTATCTACTTTATCATCTTCTTTGACATTTTTATTGGCTGGTCCCTTCTCTTTCCATAGTTTATTGTCTTCCCTCTTCCCCAATTTCCCTGATGCTCTCCTATTACTCTCAATGTCAATGGCTATTTTATAAGCATCCTTCAAGGTATTTGGGTTCTTATCTCTGAGAAAATAAGACATTTTTCCATCAGCAACATTAATATAAGTGGTAAGACATACTTCATCATCTAATCTTAAGACTTGGAACAGTTTTTTCATGGCCTTTTGAAATCTATTTTTAAAATCAGCCATACTCTCATTTGGGAACTTCTTAATATTATTGAATTCATTTAACATGTATCTAGAATTAACATGCTCTCTATACTACTCCCTAAAAGATTTTACAAATTCATCCCAAGAGGCAATACTATCATTAGGAAAATTTATGAACCAATCCCTAAAATCTTCTATAAATGACTAAACAAAAGCTTCATAATAACATCTTCATTCTCAATCTCAAAATTAGTTATCTTATCACTAAAATATTTTAGATGCTCTTCACAAGTAACCACATTATTTCTAGTAAACTTGGGGATTTTATCTCTTACCTCATTAGGGATCAGATTACGGTGACCACGAATGCCTTCAAAGAAGAGAGCTCTATATTTGTTCATGCGGACAAGCCTTCTTTGGAATTTCTAAGTACATTATCACCACTTGGTCCAGTAGCTCCTCCTTGGTTTTGAACATGTAGGGGAACAGTTTGCTTAGGGTTGGTAACTTGGATGCTTGGGCAAGGATCACTAGGCTGAGCACTTGCATTTGGGCCAGAGTTCTCAACATTTGAATTCAAACCAGACAATTGCATCTTAGGAACACCCCCTTGATTATTTGGGACTGAGCCAATAGATGGCTTTTGTGGCTGTGTTCCATGATTAACTAGCATAGAGCTGCTTGCAGAAGTGTTAGTTAATTCATGTAGAAAAGCTATCTTCATCCTCATATCTACTGCAGCAACTTCTAATTCTAACTTCTCCATTTGCTTGGCCAAGTCCTCTTTGGCTTTCCTAGCTTGTTCTAGCTCAAGATCAACTTGGGATGCTCCTATAGGGATGGTTAAGTTTTTCTTAGGCTCCTCTATGGTCACACCAACAGCCTTTTGCTTACCTTTGTTGGGAACCTCCTTTGTATTTATCTTAAGCTTTGTATCATGCTCAATCTGATATGGGAACAATTGCCTGATGATAGGCCCTTCCTTCTCAAATTCATCCTTGTTAGGATTTGCGATCTTATTTGAGGCTTTGTTCCTTAAATCATCAAGGTTACCAAAAAATTCTGGATTCAAACCTTTAACTTCTTGACTCAGGCTTTTAGCCTTAAGGTCATTCCTTCTGGTCTCGGCTAAGAGTTATTCTCTTTCCAATAGTAAGTCATATATTTTATACCCACATTTCTTCTCTGCTTCAGCTATTTCCTTTTCTTGTTCTTTCTTTCTCTTCTTTAAAACCATAATCTCATCTTGAAACTTATCGGAGTCATATGAAGTTGTTTCAGCAGTAGAGGTCTCTTCTAGTGGAGCAAGATTTTCTTCTGTAGGAAAGAAACCTATGTCAGTATTTTCTCCATCCCTAAAGGGATCAAAATTAGCATTAGCTCTGTAAGTGTCAGTTGGTCCCATGGGTCCTGCATCTTCAGATGAAGATGACTTTCTTTCTAGAATAGGAGTTTCCACCCTTCCTTTAGAGGCATTTTGGGAATCATGCTTTGATGTCCCTCTCTTGGACCACTATGTTCTTTGAGGTGTATGAATTTCCTCCCCAACATCCTTTTCAGGATTTATTTTAAAGTATGATCTGGTATTTCTTTGTCAACTCATCTTACACAACAAACAAATATTTCAATATGTTTAATGTGTAACACTGGAGTACACAGAGGTTAGAGTTGCCACCTCTTTTCAAAGGACAAATATATAAAGACTGAGTATATTATCCTGGTTCAGCTTTTCCCTTTTAGCAATAAGTCAAGATGAAACATAGAGAATAAGATTTCTTGTTAATTCCTCACTTGGCATTCTTAAGAAAATGCTCCTTCACTGTTCTTATTACTGCAAATCAACTTTGCAACTTTCCTTGAGAAAGATACACTATATTAAACCAAAGGTTTTGCAATCACCAGTCATTCTATCTGAGACAAGATTTGTATCATTTTTAGGATCAAAACTTTCAAACAGTGTGCGATAACAGATAGACAATATAGACTTGCCTTTAGGACTATGAGGGAAAATAGACTAATTCTTAGTATTTCTAGGACAAACTATTTCATGAACATGACTCTCAAAATATTACAACGTCCCCAGTAGAGTCGCCAATTTGTTAGCACTTTTTCTTGTAGAACCAATTAAAATATCAATAAATGCTTGACCCTCAATTCCCAATTGAGATTCATACATGAACAAGGCTAATTAACAAGGATATAATCCTTCTTCACTTTGAGCTCCACAAACTCAAGTGCGTGTACCTATCTTTAGATTTAGTAAGTGACTTAGAATCTAGCAGTGGATCAAAGATTCATGATCCTTCTTCTTTTTGGAACTAGGAAGGTTAACCTATTGATTCTCTCTATAAGGAATCATCAAAATGAATTGTACTTCTCAATACAATTAGCTAAATGTCCACATATCTTGATAATAGAAAGTAAAGATTCTCAATATTTGATTGATTGATGATAATACTACTATTCAGAACTTGACCAGTGCCCAATCCATCAGGCCATAGAGTCACAACGAAAACATACATTCATCAAAGATAATTAATCTAATATAAAAAGATCTCATCTAATATGCCTTACAAAATATCATCTCACTCTCATAACCCTGTATCAAATTCTTGCACAAACCCTAACCCCCTGGAACTATCTGTAAGATTTAAACCATCCTTGATAGCAACTTACAAATAGGAACACAGTTACCTTGCAACTGATACATTTAACATGCCTTACATATCAAACATACAAAAGCTGAATAAAATGCAAGAATACATCAACAATTTGAGACTATAAATTCTAATGTATTGTTATTAATATCCTTTTGATTTCAATACATTCAGATTGACTGTAAACTTGAAAAAACTAAACACCATTCAAAAGCCTACTTTGCAGTTTTTATTTTACCATCCTTTTCAATATAATACAACTTTTTATTTATAGAAAGCCTTAGTTATCTTGGAATCCTTTTGGAAAATAAGGATGTAACAAGCTTTGGATGACTAAGCTATAGGACAAAATTTACACATCACAGATAGGACAAAAAATTAGGCGGAGAGAATAACCATTCTTTGTTACAAGTTACATAGTTTTTTGTCTGATGACCACCTGAATCCTTGCAAATGCCTTGAAGTTATTAGGTCCTCATTATCTGGGATTTGTTATCTTCATTAATGTAGAATCTTGTACTTTCCTTTGTTCAAACTTCTAGGCATCACTGGTGCTCACTGTCACTCCTTCATTACTACTTTCTGTTATTGGAGTGACTATACCATACTTGCTAACCCAGGTGGTAAAGACCTCATCACTCAGCCAACTACAGCTGAGAACCTCATCCTTTTGGTTGTTGAATTCCTCCCAATCAACACTAGACTTCTCAATCTCTAATTCCCAAGATTCAAAAAATGCCCTGGCCTTGTTGAGAATGTCAATGGCTAATACAAACCAGCCTATGTTTTCCAATGTGATAATGTTGTTTTTCCTATTGGTTAATGCTTCATTCAACTACCTTAGCCACAGGGACTCATTCTTTATGTCTACATCCTTCCTGAATATATTAGGGAACATATCATACCTATCTCTAGAGAATTCTCCTCTCAAGGTCTCTATATTTTTTATGACCACATTCTTCTTGGTGTCCAGGTCAGTCATCAGTTTAAGGCATTTGTAACTTCTTGTCAAGATTATGTCAATATTATTCTTCTCCTTTGAGGTGGAATAGAATGAATTTATATGGGTTTTCTTCCCTTTCCAGCTGTCAATTATTAAGCCCCAGTTCTCTTTACCTTCATCATGCTTTCTTATTATGCTGACAATCTTCTTTCCCATCAAATAAAGATTAGCAAGATTGACTTCACCAGCACACCTCTTGAGGTTAAAGTATATCTTATTAGAATGCCTCTGCTTCACCAATACTTCAGCTTCTTTATATGTAGGGGATTCCTCAAGATCCTTTTTGTCTTCTTCTTCCAACCTTGATCTTTCAATAACCAACATGTTCTTTGTAGCCTCTAACTCTTCTTTCTTAGCATCAATAATTGCTTGGGTAGTAGGTCTTACTGGTGCAGGGGATGGGGGGTAAGTCACAAATGGGATGGATGATGAAGGTTGGTGAGGTTCTTGAGCAATCATCACCTAGGGCATTATTTTAACTCTCTACCTCCCCTCCAAAACTGCTATTATGTTGTCCTTTTGTAGGGATTTAACCCTTTCATCATTGTATGGTTTCAATACAAATTCATATTTTTGATTTAGTCTATTATAAGCCTCTTTCTCCTTTCCAGCCACCCTCAAGCTCAAATTAGCTATTTGAAGGACAAAGTTTGCTGCCTCAGTACCTAAGGTATCAAAAACTCTTTTGACAATGAGGTCTCTTGCATCCTCAATTTTATCATCTTCTTTCACTCTTCTTTTGTCCTTTTTCTTCAAGGCTACGATTGTGAGGGCTGCATGATTTTCACTAAACTGGGCACCAATTGATGTCCCAACAGTGTCCAATGGTTTTGCCTCCTTTCTGATAGCATCAAAAACTACCGCATCAGCTAAGTCCCACTGAGGTAGGATAAGGACTCCCCATTTCTTTACCAACTCCTTGCCCTCTTCAGGAGTGATCTTGTCAAATTTGGTCATTAATTCATGTTTGACCTCTTTTTCAATATCAAATTTGGGCTGATTTGGTTGGGCTTCCTGCAATTTCTGGCATTTGTCCTTGTACTCATCAATGTGATTTCTCCACAGAAACTTAATGAAGGCCCTAGTTTTGACAAAGTTGTCATCTGACAAGAACTCCTCACTGGCCTGCCTATTTAAAGGATCTAGTTCTTTACCTGTGAATTCTGCCACTATGAGATCTGCAGTTGTATGCCTAGGTTCCTCTGGCACTCCTTCTTGTAATTCTTGGGCAGTAACAAAAAATTCACTAGTGTTCCTCATTTGAACCAATTGCTCAGCAATGGCTTGGTAATCAAAATGCATAGGGGACTGGGAGGGAGAGTACAACTCGCTCTCTTTCTCTTTTCCCTCCACCTTTTGTTTTTCGGGAGAGGGCATTTCTTCGGCACTATTACTTGCTGGCCTCTTTCCTTTATGCTTAGAAGGTTTATCAACTTTGGGCATGATAGTAGTGTACCCTCTCCTCTGGTACACCAAATAATTCCTTGGTGGGACTGCTTTTCCTTGTGAAATTTTTCTCAAGATAGCATGAGCCTTTTCTGGCTTAGCTTCCATTATCCTCTATTTCTTCTCACTAAGGGTCTACATGATTCCCTCAGTTAAAGTCATTAGGGACTCAATCTTATAAGCCCGTGGGAAAAAATCCTTCAGAGCATCATAAGACTTATCAAAATCATGCACAAAGTCCAAAGACTTCTTGTACACCATCCATTTCTCTTTCCTGACCTCCTGGTCACCTAGTGCAAAAACATTTCTAATAATATCCTCAGGGTAATTAAACTAGTGCTCTAATGTGAAGCACTTGGTTATTTTTCTGAACATGCCCATTATAAAATCCTCATTATCTGCACACCTGGATACAGATGTTGCTAAGTGATAAGGTTCAAAATACTTATCAAACTGTGCCCACCCACCTTTTACTATAACAAAATGATGGGCTCTTGTAAGAGTAGGGAAATGTTTCCCTTCATTTTTCCTGTTAGGGCTTACTCCTGTAATTCCCCTCAAAACCTCTACAATTTCAATGTTTAAAGGCACTCTGTAGGGAAGAACATTGGGGATTCCCCTGAACCCATAAACCCTTATCACTATAGAAACAGGGTATAAAATCAAATCTCCCCAATTGTGAGAAATTTTTAACTCTGGGGCAAACTCTATGGGTCTTAGCAACCTCATCATGTCTGTATGAATCCTAGCATTCTGATTGCACAACAATGACCTAAACCTAGTGGAAAAAACCCTGTCAAAGTATACATAATTGGCTTCTTTTATATCCCATGATAGATCAGCACTCCACATCTAAACATGCAAATCCTCATGACATTAGAACTTAGTCAAGTCCATCTCTTCCTCAAAGAAGTCACCATTATTGAACAAGAACATGTGCATCATAAGGGAATACCATCCCATTGGCTTAAGTATGTTATTGTCTTGGATACCTGCCAAACCTTCATGCATTTGTTGGGCAATGTAAGAGGCATAGTCAAAAACTACTAATAGGTGGGGGTGTAGAATCTGAACCACCAAGAGCATTATATGAATAGGCATTGTTACTTCTTCATCTTCTCCTAGAACCTGGCACAGGGAACTATACATCTTCTTGGCTTTTCCATTGAAATAATCCAATTTAAATGACTCTAGTGTGTTAGGCCCTACTAAAATCAAGTCCCCTATCTTGTTAAAGTATCCCTTCAAGGCCTCATTTCTATAATACTCCCTCTGGGTCTGGTATATTTCCTTAAAGTATTCAAATTCAATATCATCCATTTGTATTGAAGTATCACTCAAATTGAAAATTCATCTAATTTCATCAGCTGAGACGGTCAACAGCACATTTCCCTATGTATCCCTAACAACCCTGGATACTTTATTATAAGTGTTGGCAATCAGAGTGAATAAAATTGTATCCATGAAAACCTCGGGTACTGTTAACTTTCCTACATCCAAGTCCCATATGTTACAATCGGGGGTAGGGGCATTCCTCTGGCTGTAGGCAGTTCTAAACAAAGTTAAACCATTCAAACTAGTTTTAACATCTTTAGCCCACCTACCCGAGTCATACAAGCCTTCTCCTATTTTGAAACGGGGAAGTGATGGAACTATTCTCTTGATCTGGGTTGCATCACCTCTGGATCCTTTTTTATTGTTGCAATAGATCCTCCCTAACATTTCTCTTTTGGTAATCTACTTCTCCAAAGACTTCAATCCTAGGGGCCATTCTGAACCTAAGGCTTTTTGCTGAGATGAAATTCCAATTTTGAAACGATAATTCTGAAAGCCTTTTAAACTACAAATCTTACTAGGAACCTAAATTTTGTTGAATTAGAGAAGACTTACCCGTTCTGCAATTTTGTCGCGAGGAGCTGAATATCTATACAATTCTGTTCTTTGCTCAAATGAATTTGGTAAATTATTGTGGCTTCAAATCAAATTAACCAGTTTTACGGCTTCAATCAAATCAGTCATTTGTATCAAATTCGACTAGAGTGGCCACACATTTTGCAATCAATTTTCCTGCTTCAAACTCACGGCTTAACGACTCACTGAAACTTATTTTAATAACTTTGAATTTAGGTTGTAGGTCTTAAACAGTATCTCTTTCATTTGACGGTTCTCTTCTTTTGTCGAAAACAATTGTTCACCTAGGGCACGTGTCGGCACCGCTTAATCACTTTTCCATTAGATTTCATTCACTTTACCTCTAAGTGATTAAGCGACCCGTTTGATCTTTTTACACTTGCACCCTCACTAACATGACTTCCGTGTTGTAATGGACCCACCTTTTAAGCCATGTGTTGGCACCACTTAATCGCTTATCCCTTAGATCTCGAGCACTTTACCTCCAAGCAATTAAGCCGACCGTCGATCTTTTCTATAGATGCTACTCCTTTAATTCCGTCTTTACGACCTCAGCTAGCCCCACTAGGACACACGTCACTCAGACTTAATCGCTTAAGCAATAGATGTCGATTACTTTGATCTTAAGTCATTAAACCGACTGTTGGATGAAAAACAAGTTAAATGTACTTTAATCATCACTAGCTCTGAATATTCAGGTCTACTAAATGCCAGATGTCAACACCACTTAATGGCTTAACTGATAGATGTCAAGCATCTTGGAGATAAGCAATTAATCCCACCATTAGATCTTTTCAAACTTTAGTCACCTTTATGCTGCCTGCAACAGGACCCACATTACTTCCCTTGACACACGTCAGCACCGCTTAATCGCTTATCTATTAGATGGTGTGCACTTTCCCTTTAAGAGATTAAGTCTACCGTCGATTTTTTATGACTTGCCCACTATTTAGTTGAGAAATTTTATGACCATCGGATCAACCAAGGACACGCATCACTCAGACTTAGTCACTTAAGTGATAGATGTCGAGCATCTTAGAGATAAGCAATTAAGTGATCCGTTAGATCAAAACAAAAGTGCCTGGCATATAATGAATTTAATTAAAACCTCAACGGACTTTGGACTTTGGGAATAATGTGAGACCCCAGTGTTAGGAGTGAAAAATTTAATACACAAGACCACTTTTAAAATGAACCCATTCGAGACATGACTTAATTGAAAAAGGTAACCTGAAATTAGAAGACATTTCAACACTTTGGGTTTTTATGACCAAAATTACACTGAGAGACATGAAACAAAGGTTTTTTCAACATTTTCAACTAGGTCAAGGGTTAGAACAGAATTTGCAGTGGCATGAGAACAAATTTTAACCATGATTTTAAAGCTTTGGATAACATGAATGACAGGGGACCTCAAAATTTTACAAGACACACCCTAAATAGGAAATAGTACCAACAAGTCCTTCGGACAAGTCTCCATTTGAAGTCTTCTCCTAGACAAGGTTGACATTTGCAGCCTTTTTATTTTCCAAATCTGAAAGTTCCAGTGTAGACTTACATAGATTCCCGATTGTCAGGTATGAAAATCATAAGAATTCGGGACATCGACAATCAGAAAATTCAGGTTCAAAGTGCAATCTTCCACTTTCCTTTTTAGGTACACACATTTTTGCCTCCATTTCCTTGCAGTTGCTTTTACATATTATCTATATTGCTTTCATCATTTACATATAGGTTACATCAAATAATCACACTATATTCAATAAAGAATACCCAAATCCCCCTTTTGCCTAGATCTTGCATTAGCACTCCTCTATCCTTTTTGGGTTGTGATAATCAGAGTTTCTTCAGGGTGGGTTCATATTCTAATGCATAAAATGACCTTGATGAGTGATCTACATCCTAGCATTGCTTACCATTTTCTATTATACAAGTCTAGGTGTGATTTTTGTTAGTTGAAACCTTGCATAGTTGATTTACAACCAAACGAGAAAGAGAAATAAACAAAGGAGGTAGTTTCGATACCATCTGCTTGTATAATAAATGAACTATAGAATCCTATTGGAACTAATGATGAGGAGAGCTTAAGTAGCTATGAAAGTTTTGACGAAAAGAAAGAACCTCAACCTCAGCAATTGAGGAGGTCTACTCATGATAAACAACAATATGATAGATATGGTTATTCACCAGAAAGGTTTGGATATTCTTTCTTGGATTCTTGTTGTATATTTGCTTTGATTACTAACACTGATCAGCCTAGGATTGTTAGAGAGGCTATGGATATGCATATTGTAGATTCCTAGATGCAAGCCATGAATGAGGAGATGTATGCATTAAAGAAGAAGAATACATGGGATTTGGTACCTTTTCTTGAAAGACTTAAATTTGTTGGATGTGAAAGGGTGTTCAAGAAGAAACTAGGTCCAGATTTTAGTGATGAGAAGTACAAGGTACAGTTGGTCACGAAGGGGTATTCAAAGGTAGATGGAAATGATTATGGTGTAATATTCTCTTTTAGCTAAGATGACATCAATTTTATTTATGTTATCACATGCTGCAAATTATGCTTTCAAAGTCAAGAAAATGGATGTGAAGACAATGTTTCTTCATGGTGATTTGGAGGAGGAAAATTACATGTCACAACCACAGACTTTTATTGAAAAGGGTAAAGAGAACTATATTTGTAAGTTGAGGAAACCTTTGTATGGTTTGAAACAATCTCCTTAAATTTGGTATGAAAAGTTTGGCACCTTTTGTTGTCTTTGGGATTTCTAAGATCTATTTTGACAATTATGTTATTATTATAAATTTGAAAATGGTCACATTCTTATCATAGTCTTGTATGTGGGTGATATGTTATTTATTAGGAATGGTAAAAGAATGATTTTAGATTTGAAGTCTTAGTTAGTAACATAGTTTGAAATAAAAGATCTAGTCAATGAGATATATTCTTGTGATTAAGACCATTAGAGATAGAGCTAGTGGGCAAGAGAAAGTATGTTAACTCTATGTTGAAGAGATTCAACATGACAAATGGAAGGTAGTTAGTTGTTCTAGTATTACAGGTGAGAAAGATTTCTATAGAGGATTGTTCAAAATCTCCTATTGAGATCGAGGACATGTCTCATATGCATTATGTGAGTGCTATTGGCAGCTCGATGTATGCTATGGTCTATATTAGGACAAACATTTCCCAAGCAATGGGAATTCTTAGTCGAAATATGGCTGATCCTGGCAGGGTGCATTGGAATGTAGTTAAGAGAGTTCTCAGGTATTTGAGGGGTACATTTGAATATTTCTTATATTTTTATTGTTATCCTATTGGACCTTGACATTTATTTTGCATTAATGGATATGTGGATTCAAAATTGGCAGGTGACATTGACAGCAGAAGATCCAGTGGTGGATATGTTTTCATGGTGTTTGGCGGTGTAGTTAGTTGGATGAGTAAGCGGAAAACTATTGGTTCTTTCTCCGCGATAGAAGAAAATTTCATGGAAGCTACTCATGCTTGCAAAGAAGCCATTTGGCTCAAGAAATTATATTTGGATATTGATTTTGATGTTAGATAGAGTACTATATGTTGTGAAGCCAGAGTGTTATTTGTCTAGCGAAAATTCCTAATTTCCATGTCATAGATGCCTTCACAAAGGAACTAATCACAAAGAAGGTGGGTGATACCACAATAGTGGGTTACACTTTTTTGCCTAAACGGAGATTGAAGTCTACATTTTGAGAAAAAATTCCACATTCGGATGCATATTGTCGTTAAATTGTTTGAAATCAAAAGATGAAGTAAACTAGAGTCTTTTAGGATTTTCTGTCTAGATTATATATATATATATATATATATATATATATATATATATATATATATTTT
>MU225439.1:868000-882646 GCA_018584345.1 Thuja plicata
ACGTCATTTTCAAAAAGGTACAATGACTTCGTACAACATAACTTTTTTTCTAAAATAGATATCAATGCACTTCTTTCGAATTTGGTTTTGTAACATCCATACGGAGGGCATGCAATTGGTTTGACGATGTTATCATGATTATTGCATATTTTATGAATGGTTGAAGTAGAGTCAACCGTAATTTTGACATACCTTGATTGCGTAGCTGATAACTTGTTGTGTATTTATCAAAATTCAAATTTTTCTTTTTTGATAGAAAGAAGACTCGAAGCTGGAGGGCACTGTTATTTTTTAAATTTTTTTTCTCTTTTCTACTATTTTTCATTGAACGTCAAACTTGGAGGTTTATATTTGATAAAAAACCTACATTTGATGCACACCAATAAACATAGACCTAATTAATTCAAAAATTGTCAAATATATATTCGTTAGAAAGCTCATTCAGAGTACTTGTGTGATGCAAAAGGACACCTCCCTATTCTTCCATTTGAGCCCCGCGCTTGAGCCTTGAAGCCATGAAAACTACAGATTTTTTTTAGCGTTTGGAAATGGCCTCTATTCAGAGACTTTCAATAGAAAGTACTTTCAATCAAAACTAATTAGTTTCGATAGAAATTACTTTATTGAAAGTACTTCCTTAGTTTAATGTCAGCATAGGTTGAAATCCACCAAAGTCTTCACTGGTTAGTTTCATTCGAAACTAGCTTAGTTTTGATAGAAACTAAGTTAGTTTTGATCGAAACTAGGAAAAAAAGGTAGTTTCGATCAAAAATTAATAAGAATGTTTTGATCGAAATAATCGGGTACTTTCTATCGAAAGTAACCGACTAAATTTCCCACCTTGCGGATTTTGTGAAGAATTTCTTCCTCCAAAAAAGTGTAACCCACTATTGTGGTATCATCCAGGTCAAATGGTGTGCCAGATCTATGAGCCTTGGGACCTTGAGAGGTTAATTGCAATTGACTCTAGACAAATCTTCGATAAGTTGGAGAATGTTAGGGTTAAGGTGTCTCAACCTTTTGAGTCCTCACATTAATAAGTAATTTTATTAATTATTTGGTGCATATAATTTTATCCTACTTTTAGCAAGTTGAAATCAAAAGTTTTATTGTTGATTTGTTAAAAAAAAATTGATTTGACTACTTTATATGAAGACTTATGGGTGAAGTTTTGTGTTTTCTTTTCAAAACACAAAAAAAGAATAAGGTATTTTTTGGTTGTTTTTCCTTGGAGGCTAAGGTAAGGAAGGATTTGATTTGTTTGAAAATGTATGTACAAGAAAGAAGATGTTTTCTATTAAGATGAAGTTGGAGCCATTGATGATGTGCTTTTTTCAGCTTTAAGTCTTTGTTGAAAATGGACGGTGCTTTATTTGATGCCTAGCTTGTAAAATTTGAAATATGTGCATTATAATTCATTTTTGTAAGCGAGAATTCTGATTTGAGTGCTACCATCATGCTGCTGAAATTATTATAAGTTCTGGGAGGTTCTTGAAGAGCATTAGCTCAGATAAATTGTATTGTAACTATTTACTGAATAATACAATTGAACTTGAGCGTTTTGGAGTGTGGATTTTTCCTCGAAAGAATTTTCTCACGTAATTGGTGTGCTATGGTATAATTGTTTAAGTTTGATTTTAACTATGCACAAAATTGCTTTTGTAATTGAACAAGGATTTGAAGGAAATTTGCAACCCTATCCAATTGTGAGATTGGTATAGAAAGTTGTTTCTGCTTACCCAGCTTCCTTTCAATTAAATGGTAAAAGATTCGTCTATCAAATAATTCAATAATATTATCATACTTTTTGTTAAACAATAAAACATTGCAGTTTTTTCTGATCTTTCCCAAAAACAAACAGAATGTATTGGTCATAACTTCAGACGTTTGCTATACAACAGCAAATCCTGCTACACTCCCTCTCTACGCCACCAAAAGAAATCGGACTTTACAACGCTTGCCAGAACTCACTTGCCATTTTCATTTCTATTATCCATTTAAACTTCGTCCCCCCCACGCGTCCCCCATCCCCCCAAATCCCTACACTAACTCTTCTCTCCCCTGGTGTGGTAGAGAATAATGAATTGGAGAAGTAAATAGTATACAAACCTCGTTATGTGCATAATTAAGCAGAAGAGAGCAGAGCATGAAGGTCTACATAATTGAACAAGCATTTGGATTTTCGTCACTGAAGAGGGTGGTGTATACTTCCTCACTTTTCTCAGGATTGGGGAAGGTGGAGTCCACGTTCCTTACATACCCAGCAGGAGCTTTTTTATCGTACACCTGAGCAGCGTATGGATAGTATACCAGACTGTACGGCTTGTATGGCCACTCACTGTCACCTTCAATTGCTTTCTATCCACTTCCAACGTTCTCACGCCTGCACCAAATTCACGTTAATATAAATTCCCATTACCCATTCACTGAACAGATTTTAATGAAAACTGTTTATAGAATCTCACCTTTCATATTTTCTAGCGACTTTCTCACTTTTCTTTCGCACCCTTCGCAGTCCATTCGAACTTTCAACACAACCGTCTGCAATTACATAACATGAAAGCTTAATTAACGTGTTGCCTCATTTGCTAAATGGCATCTAATGTATGTAATGACAAAACAAGAGCGAACAGGATACCTGAAACTGCTTAAGCTTCTTGGGCCGGCGAACAGTTGCTGCCTCCATCATGCTTTCTATCACAGCCATGGCACCCATCTTCGGCGTTACTCAAAAAAAAATTAAGCAGATGTTTTCTAAGAAAAATGGAGACTCGTCTCTTGCAGACACAAATACAAAGGATTCCCGAAGAGAGTAGATTGATGAATAAAACGAACGCTGCCCTCTCATTTTATAGGGAAGGCGATGTGATGCAGAGATCTGGATAAACCGATCACTTTTCTTAAATCTCTAGGAGGACACGTGTCAGCAGGATGAAGGCGTAGAAAAATAACGTGGCAGCAGGAGAGAAAATGGGCGGAGATGGAAATGGGAATGGCAGGTATGTTGGTTGCTTTGGGAAGGAATGAGCGCATAATCTTTAATGGTGAGTAATGCATGGACTTGAAGACGTGAATGGCAGATTGTAAATGTTTCAACTTGTCGATTAATGTATAGCGGTCCTCATCAACGCTTTTTCTTGGCAATTGCTTCGCCGACATGATAATTTAAATCGAGAGTCAAAGCAACAAGCGCCGCGACTTATGAAGCCGCGTTTAAATATGTAAAAACGCCCCAATCGGGAAGTCTGAACGATTACGATTGAAGAAGATAACGTCGGTGCATTTTAATCCAATTTCCGAGTACACGTGTTCTTCAGCGGCAGCCTGTTTTTCTTTATCGTTATATGTTTCCATATTTGTTTTTGAAGGGGTGAATTTGTCCGTAAGCTTGAATTGAGAATCATATGTGAGGAAATGAGCGTCCGTTTCCACCATCCCAACGGATTGTTGGAATAAAGGGTGGGAGGGGTGTTGTACAAGACTGGCTCCTACCAAAAAATAAAAAAATAGAGTTCAAGGTTTTTGAACTTTTTTAAGAATATTTTGAAGTAGACATTTTTATGAATTTTGTAGTTCTATTTAGTTTAGAAGTTTAAGTTCTCAAATTTAAGTAAGTCATGGTCTTATAAATATATATTTTTATCTTTTACAATCTATGTAGTGATAAAAACATAAACATGTTATGATGTTAAATTGAACATAAAATTTGATATTAAACTTTCTACAGATATCATACTTCCTATATTTGTTCATAAGTATTTATTGAAATTTTTTATGTGATCATTTTTATTATTAAACTTTTGACAGATTGTTTTATAGTTTAAGTCTTCTGATATGAAATTTAAAAATTAGATTTTGATTAGCAATTTGAGCACTACTATTTTTGTATATAATGATTAACAAATTATTTGATGGTTTATTTAGATGATGTTTCCAATAGAAATTTCTTAATGATTTAAATATTTATTTTATGTTGCTAAAATTTCTTTTGCTATTATAACTATTTATTATTAAATAATATTTTAAATTATCTTCTTTTGGCTCACTTTATTATTTTTGATGATGTATTATGGGGTTTGATCTACAATATCATTGATTTGAATTCACATAGTTGATAGTAGAAGCTAAGCACAATAATATATTAAATTGTAGATGTTTTCATCTAAAAAGATTTTTTCCATGTAAATCGTTTCTTCTTTTGAGGATAACACTTCCAAACTAATTACATTAGATCTACCATCAAATTGATTCTATTAGAGAGAGAATTTGTGGAATTAGTTGAAGAAGCTAGAAAAATTGTTAGTTTTTTCATAATTATGTTTTACTTTTGAATATAGTTAGGATTTTGTATTTGAAAAAATTTAGTTTTATTTTATGAACTAACAGATGTTCATTAGAATGATACTTAATCAAATGCCTTTACAAACATCAATATACTTAATACTATTTTGAAGTAAGTTTAAAGTATAATTTCTATTTAGAAATGGTCTACTAAAATCATCACCAATAATTTGATGTTAGTGACATATATAGAATCATTACAAAAATGATCAATATAGTATAGATGTTAGAAGATTTGAAAGTCTAAGTTACCACTTGATTATTAATTTTTAATTTTTATTTTTAAATCAAATATACTTTTTTTTGTCTTACTAGAATAATGTTTAAAATACTTCACTTATTTTGATAAAAAAATTCTTTACTTTAACTTGATATTCGCTACTACATTTTTAATATTTGGAACTCAACTTTAAATAAGAGCTAAGATGCTAAATTTATAAATAGATAAATAAATAAAATTCTTAAGTAAAATTAAAAAAACTGATATTTGTAATATTATTTTTTTATAATTTTAAAAAGTACAAAAAAATGAAAAATATGGATTGCCAAATGGCGCAGGAGCAGTTGTTTCTATAGGGCAGGAAGCTAGGCAGAAGAAACAAGTCACAAGTTTTCAATTGAAGAACTCGGGAAATGGACAAGCAACTAAACGAGTGGGATGAGTGAAGGCCATGGAAATAAACCAATCATGGAAGCTAGTAAGAAGCATAATAGGAAGGTGAGTGGAAGTATCAATCGAAGTATGCCTTCCGATTCTAAGGAGCAAACTAATCACGAGGGTGGCCAAATCTCATATTTGGTCGAGAGTATGGACATGAAGAAAAAGAAAGGATCTGGCAATACCAGCCTTAATGGATAAGAATTGTGGGAGAAAATGGGGGAGATCACATAAAAGAAACATGAACTATTGGCCCTAGAATAGACAAAGACTAGTTGTCTCAATGTAATGGTTGGGTAGGTGGGATAAATCAACACAATTTCTATGGTCAACAGAGGAAAGAGTGTGATCCAATTAATAATTCATAGAAATGGAAGTATAATAACAAACCAGGAGGTTTAGTGGAGAAATTAGTTAACTTGCTTTTATTGGGGAAGAAGGAAGAATGAAACTAGTGAAAACATCTAGGATTAAAGGTCAAAAAAATGAGGGATAAAATGGTTCAAATGTAAGTTTGTACTGATTTGCCAAAGTTCAAAATAATGACGTAAACAACTATAGAAAATCTAAAAAATATTGTTTTTTTCATCAAATGGAGTGGCGATTGGCCAACACTAGAGAAAATATGATGTTAGTGTAAGAAAAATTGGGGAGAAAAGATTGAATTAAAGACAATCCCCAAGGGCTTCTTTCAGGTAGAATATCCCTCTAGTTAATCTAAGAGTTCAAAATTTTGGACCATGGACCTTTTATTAGGGATGGTATTGGGATCTACCTATTTTTGACAATCAAAAAGATGAGATTGAAGTTATCCCAATGTTAGTCGAGCTTTATAATTTTCCATTTAAATAATGGGAGATCTCAACTCTAAAGGGAATTAGGGGATATTTGCAGAGGTGGATGAATATATTATGGATAAAAACTTTAGGATATGTGCTCATATATGTGTAAAAGTGAAATCATTTCTGCCTTTCAAAATTGAAATAGAGATTCACATGGAGCATAAAATTTGGTGGTAGAAAGTAGAGCAAGATTAAGTAGAGCAGGATTATGCCTTGTTTCTATGCTCCAAGTATGGATTAAAGGATCACACTAAGGATAGTTGTTGGCAATTTTGGGGGTGGTAAAGAATTAAATAGTGCTAAGGTGCTTAAGGACCTAATACAAAAGATATGATAAAGAGAATGTCTAAATGGGGTGAAGGCTTGAATAATGATGTCCCACATCAAAAAGGGAACTAGGGAGAATGAGTGTTAGGAGTAAGGGAATCATATCCCTATCCACCCTTGTGAGAAGTCTAAAATAAAGAAGGTAATGAGAAAATAAACAAGGAAGATATTTTGGCCTCAATTGAATCAGAAAAATAAGGAATGGGTGGTTCAAATGAGGAATCAAAAGAATTTATGGTCAGGTCTTAGAAGAATTTATGGGGAGGTGAAAAAGTTGTGGAATAGGGGGCACCTCAACTAGACAAAATCATAGACAAAGAAAACATCCAGGTGGTATCCAAATAAATCATAAGAAACCCTATAGGTTTTTAGATGACTTCTAAGCCAGGAGAAAATAACCCTCTAGACTCATTGTTGGAAGAGGGGGGACTACTTTTAGATTTAGATAGTGGGAGTGAAATGGAAGAGGATGAAGCTAACATTATGGAGGAAACAACAACAGAGAAGTATTAGTAAAAAATTAAGAAGACAAGTATTAAGAAAAAAAGAAAAAGGGGTAGAAAATGGAATAGGAAAAAAATGAAAATGGGAAAAATGCTAAGGGACAAGAAAATTTGGGAAATGAGAAGGATATTTTTATTCCTGGGGAAAATGAGGACCTTTACCTAGAATATTAGGGGCATTAGTAGTCCTAACAAACAATGCTTGATCAAGTGATAGCTTGACCAAGAAAAGATATATCTAGTTTTGCTGTACACGAAACAAAATGGAGTTTGGAAGAAACTAAATAAATGGAGATGGTGGCCAAGATTCTTTTTTAAGGATGATAGGTGCTTTAGGATGAATTGGAATGATCTAGAATCCTCAACATGATAGGAGAGTATGTTGGAGAAAGACAAAATAGCAACTGATAAAATTGAGGATCTTATGGTTGAATACTATAGTATGTCTTTAATATATATGGCCCAATTCAAAAAAAGGAGAAGGAGGAGGTGTGGTAGTAAATGGAGAGACTTCTTCAAAATATGCTAGAAGAGATGGTGATTTTGGCAAGAGAATTCAATATCGCCTTAGATAGTTTAGAGAAAAGTGGAGATTGTACAAGAAAATAACCTAGTCAAAATATCTAGCAACACAATAACCCTTTCCAAATAACCCATGTAAATAACCCTAGGTGATTACGACCCAAGGAAAAAATAACCACTTGTAAAAATAACCCATTGATAGGATATCCCCAATGAACACACTTTGGATGCTGAGGGAGGGGGGGGGGTGATTCAGCATAAAACTAAACCTCTAATAGAGTTAACTTCAATAACCACCACAAGAAAGAACAGAACTAGAAACAGAAGAACACGAAGATTTATACGTGCAAAACCCAAACCGGGAAAAACAACGGTGATCACTTTCCCACAAAGATAATTTAGTGAAGTATATAATCCGATTACTAAAGATTAGGAGCTCATTTCTCCGGAAGACCAATCATAGGCTCACTGCTTAAACTACAATGAATGTGAATAATAAGGAAGGATCACTAACTCACAATACAAATAGGAACTCACTACTTCAAGCTTTCTATAGAGGCTCACTGCCAAAGTAGCGAGATACGGTAAAAAACTCAAGTACCCAAGACTCACTGTCTCAAAGTACTTATTCTTCTTTTAAGTAGATATGAATACATTTTCCTACTAATGTAGCTAATCTACACAACATTATCCACACTAGTATAAAACTAATTATTTCATTTTCTTCTTGGCATTGTCACTGCACTCTGCTCTGTTGATTGTTGAAATAGTTCGCATACTTAATTTGCCTCACTCCTTACATATATTTTCCCAAGGCACCAACAACCCTTAAATGTGAAATAGATCATTGGATATTACAATAAGGTCAATCAAACCAAAGAGGCTATTGGATATTGTAACTGTTTCAACTTGTCGATTAATGTATGGCGGTTGTCTTCAACGCATTTTCCTGGCAATTGCTTCTCCGACATGATAATTTAAATTAGTGGTTCAACTGTAAAGTGCAACGAGAAAAGATTTTTCTCATCAGAACTGCACGCGTTCTTCTCGTGAATTTTCCTTTTAAAATAAATCTGTACACTCGAGACGAGAAGCTGCCTTCTATAAAAACTTGCCTGCATAATGCTTAGAAGGTTATAAACGGAGTGAAAAGAAAATACAATATAAATTGTGGTATACCTGTAACCCAGTAAAAAGAAAAGAGAAATATGTGAAGTCCCGCCATGTCTTTACTTAGTCCGTTTCTTAGCGTGGTAGAGGCAGACGAATTGCGTGAAGTCAAATTAGAGATAAAAAGGATCGAATCGAGAGTCGAAGCAACAAGCGCCGCGACTTATGAAGGCGCGTTGAAATTTGCAAAAACGCCCCAATCGGGAAGTCCGAACGGTTACGATTGAAGAAGATAACGTCGGTGCATTTTAATCCAATTTCCGAGTACACGTGTTCTTCAGCGGCAGCCTGTTTATCTTTATCGTTATATGTTTCCATATTTATTTTTGAAGGGCTGAATTTGTCCGTAGGCTTGAATTGAGAATCATATGTGAGGAAATGCGCGCCCGTTTCCACCATCCCAACCGATTGTTGGAATAAAGGGTGGGTGGGGTGTTGTACAAGACTGGCTCCTACCAAAAAAATAAAAAAATAGAGTTCAGAACTTTTTTAAGAATATTTTGAAGTAGACACTTTTATGAATTTTGTAGTTCTATTTAGTTTAGAAGTTTTAGTTCTCAAATTTACGTAAGTCATGGTCATATAAATACATATTTTTATCTTTTACAATCTATGTAGCGATAAAAACATAAACATGTTACGATGTTAAATTAAACATAAAATTTGATATTAAACTTTTCATAGATATCATACTTTCTATATTTGCTCATAAGTATTTGAACATAAATTTTTATTATTAAACTTTTGACAGATTGTTTTATAATTTAAGTCTTCTGATATGAAATTTAAAAATTAGATTTTGATTAGCGATTTCAGCACCATTATTTTTCATATAATGATTAATAAATTATTTGATGGTTTATTTAGATGGTGTTTCCAATGGAAGTTTCTTAATGATTTTAATAATTATTTTATGTTGCTGAAATTTCTTTAGCTATTATAACTATTTATTTTTAAATAATATTTTAAATTATGTTCTTTTGACTCACTTTCTTATTTTTAATGATGTATTATGGGGCTTGATCTAAAATGTCATGGATTTGAATTCGCATAGTTGATAGTAGAAGCTAAGCACAATAATATATTAAATTGTAGATGTTTTCTTCTAAAAATATTTTCTCCATGTAAATCTTTTTTTCTTTTGAGGATAACACTTCCAAACTAATTACATTGGATCTACCATCAAATTGATTCTATTAGAGAAAGATTTTGTGGAATTGGTTGAAGAAGCTAGAAAAATTGTTAGTTTTTTCATAATTATATTTTCCGTTTGAATATAGTCACAATTTTGTATTTAAAAGGTTTTAGTTTTATTTTATGAACTAATAGATATTCATTAGAATGATACTTAATCAAACGCCTTTACAAACATCAATGTACTTAATATTGTTTTGAAGTTAGTTGAAAGTATAATTTCTATTTACAAATGGTTTACTAAAATCATCACCAATAATTAGATGTTAGTGACATATACAGAATCAGTACAAAAATTATCAATATAGTATAGATGTTAGAAGCTTTGAAAGTCTAAGATACCTCTTGATTATTTATTATTTATTATTTATTTTAAATCAAATATACTTTTTTCTGTCTTGCTAGAACAATGTTTAAAATTACTTATTTTGATAAAAAAAATTCTTTACCTTAACTTAATATTTGTTACTACATTTTTATATTTGGAACTCAACTTTAAATTTTGGAACTCAACTTTAAAGTTTGGAACTCAACTTTAAAGAACAGCCAAGATGCTAAATTTAGAAATAAATAAATAAACAAATAAATAAAATTCTTAAGTAAAAATAAATTGATATTTATAATATTATTTTTCCTATAATTTTAAAAAGTACAAAAATTGAAAAATATGGATTGCC
Organism: Thuja plicata; assembly: GCA_018584345.1. NCBI lineage: Eukaryota > Viridiplantae > Streptophyta > Pinopsida > Cupressales > Cupressaceae > Thuja > Thuja plicata. The sequence continues at coordinate 878,235 of MU225439.1, forward strand.
AAATGGTGCAGGAAAAGTTGTTTCTATAGGGTAGAAAGATATGAAGAAGAAACAAGTCACAAGTTTTCAATTGAAGAACTCGGGCAAGGGACAAGTAATTGAAGAAGTGAGATGAGTGGAGGCCATGGAAATAAACCAATCATGGAAGCTAGGAAGATCATTCTTGGAAGCACAATAGGAAGGTGAGTGGAAGTATCAATTAGAGCATGCCTTCCGATTCTAAGGAGCAAACTAATCACGAGGGCGAGCCAAATCTCATATTTGGTCGAGAGTATGGACATGAAGAAAAAGAAAGAATCTGGAAATACCATCCTTAATGGATAAGAATTGTGGGAGAAAATGGGGGAGATCACAGAAAAGGAACGTGAAGTATTGTCTCTAGAATAGAAAAACACTATTTGTCTCAATGTAATGGTTAGGTAGGTGGGATAAATCAACACAATTACTATGGTCAATAGAGAACAGAGCATGATCCAATTGATAATTCATAGCAATGGAAATATAATAACAAAACAAGAGGTTTAGTGAAGAAATCGGTTTAGTGAACAAATTGGTTAAGTTGCTTTTACTGGGGAAGAAGGGACAATGGAACTAGTGAAAACATCTAGGATTATGGGTCAAAAAAATGAGGGATGAAAATGATTCAAAGGTAAGTGTGCATCGATTTACCAAAGTTCAAAATAATGACCTAAACAACTATAGAAAATCTTAAAAATCTTAGTTTTTTCATCAAATGGGTTGGTGATTGGCCAACACTAGAGAAAATATGATGTTGGTATTAGAAGAATTTGGGAGACAAGATTGAAATAAGGACAATCCCCAATGGCTTCTTTCAATTAGAATATCCCTCTAGTTAAAGTAAGAGTTCAAAATTTTGGACCGTGGACCTTTTATTAGGGATGGTATTGCGATCTACCTAGAGGACTCTGAACCTATTTTTGACAATAAAAAAGATGAGATTGAAGCTATCACAATGTTAGTCGAGCTTTATAATTTTCCATTAAAATAATGGGAGATCTGAACTCTGAAGGAAATTAGGGGATATTTGTAGAGGTGGGTGAATATATTATGGATAAAAGCTTTAGGACATGTGCTCAGATATGTGTAAAAGTGAAATCATTTCTGCCTTTCCAAATTGAAATAGATATTCATATGGAGCATAAAATTTGGTGGCAGAAAGTAGAGCAAGATTAAGTAGATCAGGATTATGCCTTAATTCTATGCTCCAAGTATGGATAAAAGGAACACACTAAGAATAGCTGTTGGAAATTGCGGGGGTGGTAAAGAATTAAATAGTGCTAAGGTGCTTAAGGACCCTAATACAAAAGATAGGAAAAAGAGAAGGTCTAAAAGGGGTGAAAGTTTGAAGAATGATGTCCCACATTAGAAAGGCAACTAGGGAGAATTGTGAGTGCTAGGAGTAACGGACTCGTATCCTTGTCCACCCTTGAGTGAGAAGTCTAAAAATAAGGAAGGTAATGAGAAAATCAATACGGAAGAGATTTTGGCCTCAATTGAATCAGAGAAATGAGGAATGGGTGGATCAAATGAGGAATCAGAAGAATTTATGGTTAGGTCTTAGAAGAATTTAGGGGGAGATGACAAAGTTGTGGAATAGGGGGCACCTCAACTAGAGAAAATTATAGACAGAGAAAACATCTAGGTGGTATCCAAATAAATCACAAGAAACCCTATAGACTTTTAGATTAATTCCAAGCCAGGAGAAAATAACCCTCTAGACTTACTGTTGGAAGAGGGGGAGCTAATTTTAGATTTAGATAGTGGAAGTGAAGTGGAAGAGGATGAAGATAAAAATATGGAGGAAACAAAAATAGAGAAGTCTTAGTAAAAAATTAAGAAGACAAGTATTAAGGAAAAAAGAAAAAGGGGTAGAGAATTGAATAGGGAAAAAAGTTAAATGGGAAAAATACTAAGGGACAAGAAAATTTGAGAAATGAGAAGGACATTTTTTCCTCCTGGGGGAAAATGAGGACCTTAACCTAGAATATTAGGGTTGTTAGTTGTCCTAACAAATAATCCTTGATCAAGTGATAGCTTGACCAAGAAAAGATATATCTAGTTTTCCTATACAAGAAACTAAAGAAATTGAGATGATGGCCAAGATTCTTTTTTAAGGGTGACAGGTTCTTTAGGATGAATTAGAATGATCTATAATCCTTTCAACATGATAGGAGAGTGCGTAGGAGAAAGACAAAATAGAAACTCATAAAATTGAGGATCTTATGGTTAAATACTGTAGTATGTCTTTAATATATATGGCCTAATTGAAACAAAGGAGAAGAAGGAGGTGTGGTAGTAAATGAGGAGACTTCTTCAAAATATGTAAGAAGAGATGGTGATTTTGGAAAGAGAATTCAATATCGCCTTGATAATTTAGAGGAAAGTGGGGATTGTACAAGACAATAACCTAGTCAAAATATCTAGCAACACAATAACCCTTTCAAAATAACCCATGTAAAAAACCCTAGGCCATTATGACCCAAGGAAAAAATATCCACTTGTAAAAATAACCCATTGATAGGATATCCTAATTGAACACACTTTGGATGTTGAGAGGGGGTGATTCAGCATAAAACTAAACCTCTAATAGAGTTAACTTTAATAAACACCACAAGAAACAATGCACAAGATAGAACATAACTAACAACAAAAGAACACAAAGATTTATACGTGAAAAACCCAAACTGGGAAAAACCACGATGAACACTTTCCCACAAAGATAATTCATTGAAGTATATAATTGTTGCCCAAATTTTACATCCTGTGCAATTTGGCCTAGTCTGCCCTATGTGACCATCCATCCCTTACTTTCGGGCTTTATCTTTCAAATTCTGTGTTTGCCGCCCAAAAAATGGTCAAGCCCCTTTTCAAATCTTTCTTTTTTGTCTCATCGCGTAGTCGCGATGAAGTTATATTCAAGTCATTAAGTTGTGCGAGTGCGCGATGAGCTGCCAATCGTAGTCGTCACGTAATCGCGATCTATTCTTGCATAGGTCTGATCCATCCCCGACTGAGCGACGAGCTGAAGGAAAAGTTATCGTTCGGTCACTGATCAATTTGAAGTAGGAGAAAGGGGCTTGTGACCTTACGACGAGCAGAAAGCGGGGCCCATCGCGCAGTCGCCGAGCCATAAAGATCAAAGGAAGATGGCTCACGACTAAGCGACTAAGTGATTGTTCAACACTGTCGCGCACTCGCTAATGTTCTGAGGCAGTCAAGTAGCAGCCTGCGACTGCGCGACGAGTTAAAAACATATGGTCATCGCTCAGTCGCCAGTAGATAAAGATGAACAAAATGCAGCTCGCGATCTTGCGACTGAGGAAGGAAAGGGCTCATCGCACACTCGCCGATCAAAAGGCACGAAAGAAAAGACACCCGCGACTGTGCGATTAACAAAAATAGGGCTCGTCGCGCACTCGCCGATCAAAAGGGATAAGAGAAAAGAAGCCCACGAGTCAGCGACAAGCAGAAAGCATATGAGCGTCGCTCAGTCGCCGAGCAATAAAGAAAGCAAGGGGAGCAGCTCGCAATTTCATGACTAAAGGAAAGAAGGGACTCATCGCGCACTCGCGCATAAAATAAAAGCAGATGTATTGAGCTCGCGAGTGAGCGATTGAAGAAGGAGAAACTGCCATCACCTACTCGCACATGAGATAAAGGCAAAATAAAGGGTGGTGCGACTGTGCGATCAGACAGAAGATGTAATGAAGAAGGAAGTTCGTCGCTTAGTCGCTCAGAATCCAGAGGAAAGAAAACGCAGCCTGCGACTATGCGATGATGAGGTAGATGAAGGTTTTTCAGAGCCCAGAGCTATCTGATGATCCCAGGATTAGATTTGTTTCAATATCGGCTAGGAGAAGGAGATTCATAGAAATCAGAGTCCGATCAGGAAGTTATTGCCCTCCAAAATGCAGTTGGCCAAAAGGCATAATTATGAGTTGAGGACACATTGATGAGGGGTTTTGTGCGGCCGTCAGGGGTCATTTCTTGTCCTGAGAGGATGTGATCAGTTGGTGAGCATTCATGGAAAGGCCTAGTTGCAGAATAGGATTGATGGACCCGGGTTGCTTGTCTGCGGGCACAATCAAGTATAGGGATGGGCGCAAGGAAAAAATCAAATCTGATCTGATCAGGGTTCATCTCTGGAGCACATTTATGACCGGATTGGATTTTCTCTAGGGGGGATTATTCTATTGTAAAATCTGTAACCCTGGTTAGGTTTTTTGGGACTCCTGCCTGCGGGCAGTTGAGGGTTGTATTTAATTTTTTTTTGGGAGCCTTAGTGCTCAGATTTGGCAATTGTAAAGAGATTTTTTCTCTCAGAGACCAGTTTGTGGCAATCTTTCTGCCCTTGTGGTTTCCTGCATTTGTATTTCCCATTGATGATTAAG
>MU225439.1:891790-916468 GCA_018584345.1 Thuja plicata
TTTGTTCAGACCTTCCTATGAAATACTTATGCAAGCCTATCTAGTGAGTTGTGACTTATTGTACCTGATTCCTCCATTGGTTTCATTCCTCTATACTGAGATCCAAACCCTAATTTTGGTGTATCACCTAGTAGGTAGTTTGCTTTTAGTCATTTCCCTTTCCATGCACTCCTATCCCTTTCCCTCCAAAGTTTACTTTCCTATAAAAGAAGCAAATTAAGGTGATTATCCAACAGGAACCAGCCTAGAATCTGGAGGTCTCATCTCAGTTAGCAGAGGTACCACAACCTAGAGATGATTCCCTTGTTATACTGGATTATCAACACCAAGAGAGCTTGAGATCAGAGGCGCAAATTCAGTGTATAACAATAATATGATTACTAAAGATTAGGAACTTATTTATCCAGAAGACCAATCGAAGGCTCACTGTTTAAAATACAATGAATGTGAATAATAAAGAAGGATCACTATCACTGACTCAAAATACAAATAGGAACTCACTACTTCAGACTTTCTATAGAGGCTCACTTGTTAGGATTAGGATCACTGAGGGGGGGGGGTGTGTGAATCAATGATTTATCTATTAATACTTTTTCTTCTTATCTTGAATCTTAACTTCAATGCTTAAGTACTAAACTGAATATCAATGCAAGTAAGATAAACATACACAACTCATAACACCAAATATGATTACAGGGAAACCCAATGCAGGTGAAAACCCCGATGGGTATTAGTACCCACAAATATTTTGTACTAGTTTCTTATGATCCTTTATTAGAAGATACTTAACCCTGTTAGGAGTTGTCTTTACAATACATGAAGTACAGTGACCTTGTTAAGGGTTGGACCTTGTTAGGAGTCTTTTACAATAACCCTGTTGTTATGCCCTGCATACCCGTCCCTACATTTTGTGTGCAAAATGTTGGGTCCCCCCTTTTTTTTGTTTTGTTTTACTCTTCCCTTGTTTTCTTTGCCTTTGCTCTTTTGTTTCTTTCTCCAGGTTTTCTTCCCCATGGTGTTGTTTTTGTTTTGTGTTTTTGTCCTTCATGTCTCTGGGACCCGGTCCTAGAGTTGGTATTTTCCTTTCCAGAAGATAAATTTTGGACTCCGAGATTCTCTTCCATGATGTCTTCTTTTTGCAAGAGGGTATGGTCGCACAGAATCTCTGGGCCCAGAGTCTGAAAGTCTATCGGTTCCAAAGTTTGCGGAGAGAAGGGTAACTTTCTTTTCACCTTGGGTATAAATAGAAGTTACATGTCACTTTCATAGTTACCGCGATTAAAAACACTTAGAGTTTTCAGAGCGATTCCTTGGCAATTTGAAGTGTGATTAAGTGTGAATTACTCTGAGCTTAGTGGATAATTACGAGTTAATTTTTGGTGCTGGTCGGTGATCATTCGAAGGTGGAAGATGTTACAGAGAAATCCTAAGTGCCTTTCTTTCCTTGCCCTTCCTTGAGTTTCTAGGTAGGTTCTCTGGTTCTGCTTTGTCCGTTCTGGTTTTGCTTCGTTTTGGTTTGTGTTCTCACCTTTTGCGTCTTTTTTTTGGTTCACCACCCGTTGGTGGGTTGGCTCTGCCAGAGGGTTGTCTTCCCTCTGCGCAGTTGTATTTTAGTGTATAGGTTATATTTTTGTCTTAGGGTTATTCGTGTAGGTGCTTTGCATGTTTTGCAAAGGGCTCGTGTGTACATTTTGTAAATACTATATCTTTGTGTGTATATGTCTCAGCCTTTGGCCCTCTATAATTTTTTTTGTTGTGCATATCTTTTAGCCCCACTGTACTTAGTTGTATATTCTGTGTGTATCTTTCCAGTCTTGCGTGGAGCTCACCATGATTCATTTGTATTTTTTCAGAGTTTGCAAGCTTGTTCTAGACAGAATACCGCCTGGTTGAAGCTTGGCTCTCGGCTGGTTTCAACCAGGTGGTTTTCTCCCTCCTCCATCAATCAGCCTTTATGTTTCATTTATGTCCCATGCATGCATTCAAGACTATCCAAGTGGCCTCCACTTTTTGCGTGTTTAGACAGGTTGCGCTGTCATCGCCATAACTCCCCATTTATTGCATAGCCATGTGACACCTACGTGGGTCTGACATCTCACTTTTCGCTCACATCTTTTGACGGTTAGTTTTCCAGACCCCAAGTCTTTTTTCTTCATCCAACCCACATCTTACTTTTGATAAGTGTGTTGAAACCCCTGGGCCCAGATAGTAGTCAATTTCCTAATTCTGCATTATATATATACCTTTTTCAGGATTTTGGACCTGAACTAACTTTTCAGGCAAAGGACGTGCCTCAGTGGTAGGATCTTCAGATCCCAGAGTATTATTTATCTATGAATTCTAACAGTCACCTTGCCTTGTAGGTTTTCAAAACAATGTACCTTCACTATGTCTGACGCTTCTACATCTTCACCACCTGGGAGTCTGGAGCTCCACTCCACGGTGGTCACCAGGGCAGCCATCAGATCCAAAATTGAAAGGGCCTTAGAGAAACTACCCCTCAACATGAAATATCTAAAGGACAATGGTGTTGTGGGATCAAAGATTAAATCCCAAGTCCAGTTGATCACCGACACCAATGTCAGAATGTGGGCAGAGATGCAGGCCCTGGTTAAGATAATGTTTATTCAACGACACTTCGAGGATCCGTTGGCGATCAACGTCGATGATTCCAGGATCCTAAAGGCTGCTTGTTTCCCATGCTTAGTGTAGGCCCCAGAGCTTATTCTTACCCTTGCAGGACATTACAACTCCTTCATCTGGGTTGTCATGCTTGCTGCCCTGGTCCTGACCGGATATCCCACCCCATGGTGTCTCTCAATGCCACCACTTTTCGGGAAGGTTTGGGGATTCCCCAGTTTGATGAACTAGTCATCGTTACCAGATCTGATGCTTTGGGGAAATTTTAGTAGCTAGAGGTCATGGCCCGACAATATTTGAACAACCATTGGCTTCAGACCCTAAAGAAGGACCCCAAAAGAATGAAATTAGGGATCCCTCGATCTGAGTTCAAAAAAAGTATCCAAATGGGAATTATATCACTATGCCGGATCTTCAAGGAACCCCGTGCCTGAGAGTTCTTAGGGTGGATGTACTACTTTTTTCTCGGCATCTCCAACGATGAGAAATACTTTGATTGGGCCACCATCATTTCTAATCATGTAGACTCTCAGTTCCTTCAGGTGGCCCAGACCCACAAATTCTATATGACATCTTATGTTCTCTAGGCCTTAGCATTACAACGACCCGTCACCAATGGGCTGCTCACATCAGGTGTACTTGGGATCGACCCAGGTCAAAAGGCTCCCTGGGATTATTTCCCACAAATTCAATGGGAGGCTAGTTTCCCCAGCTTCTGTCAGGTGAATGACGCCTTTGTCTATTACAATCTGCTCATGCCTACCCAGGATGTCAGGTACCGCCTCTCCAAGGAGGCAATGGATCTGGTCATAATTTATGGCCATTACTACATCCAATTCTAGCAACATACCTATATTCGGATAACTGACTTCTCTGGGAAACCTTACTTGTTGCCCAAACATTGTGGGAACAAAATAATCCTCTTAGAATATTACAGACAAATGTTGGAGTTGCATGCCTTATACACTTTAAAGAAGGTGGTGAATGTTATATTCCCAATCACTTGTGGGAATTATGTGTGTAGTCTGGCCATAGCCAAGGAGGCAGACAACGAACTCAAGAGCCTAAACTTGGCAGAATTTTATCTAGCGCGGAAGAACTTTGATCCGCTTGGAAAAATTGCAATGGTGCTTCCCTGGGCATAAGAGCCCCACCAATTTCACATGGAGGACTTCTGGGAAGATTTCTAGGATGATGTTGAAGTCTAAAGCCGGTACTTTGTCTGAATGACCATGGGGATGATGGAAAGGTTGAAGCTTCATAAATTTCTGGATAACTTCTCAGACACCAGGCCCACAATAGATCCCCAGTACAAGGCAAGGGGAGTTGATAAGATGGCATTCCCACCGGTAGATTGGAATGCCCAGGAGGGGCCTACCATTGAAGACATCACTCGCAACATGGTCAAGCGTAGCCATGAATACTTTAAGAGGGTATGCCCCTGGAGCACCCATAGAGTTGGCCCAATGGTATAGAAGCTAACTTCCAGGGCCGGAACCTCTTCACAGAGAGAGGATAAAGGAAAGAGAATAATGGGAACTCCAACCCTGCATGAAACCCCCACAAAAGAGAAACTAAAGCAAATGTTGGAAGCCTCCCAATAGATGAAGGATAAATTGATCACACGGTTGGCCACTCCGATGCTCATGACCGGACCTGTCTGTCTTCCCTCTTCCCCTTCACTAGCATCATTGATGGTCAGAGCAACAATAATGGAGGTGGAAGAGGAGAAGGCAGCCCTAAGGGATCCAAGGTCTCCTTTGGTTACCAGGCCAAAGAAAATTCTCAATCCAAAGCCAAGGACAGAACTGGAGCTTGGGATGCCGCACATCCCAGAAGTACAAATCATTTCTTCTGACTCCCTAGAGCTGGAGAAAGAACCAGAGCACGTCCACATCCTAGAAAATCCTCCCCCTATGAAGAATTTGATGATATATTTAGAACTGATGAGTTTGGGAATTTGCAGGGAGACCTCGTACAGTCGACAGGAGAAATTGTCATGCAGGAGGAAGCTCCAGAGCAGGAACCTGCGCAGGAACATGAAGCACAAATGGAAGAAGAAAAGGGGTCAAAATAGGTGAATACCTTGGGAGTCCTAAAAATATAGGTTATGGGAGTTCCAGGCCAACAGACGCAAAATGAACAAATGGCATTGGTTGGGGAAACCAGACCCATGAGAATAACCGTGACCCCAACCGCCGTGTTCCAGACGCCACTCCCGAAGGTAACATTTGGGGAGATAATCACTGCAGCCCAAAATTTGAATCTTCACCTATTGCCTCCCCCCCTTCTAGAAGATGTACCAACAGAAGAGAACATCCCAGCAATAGAGGTTGATAAAGAGCAGCGACAGGATGAAGAAAAGAAACCCCGAGGCAACCAATGAGGATCCAAATATTGCCAAGGATATAGACAGCGGGGCAAAAGACGCAGGTATCACCGGAGCAAATTTTTCCGGTGAGTCAAAGGATACTGGGAAGGAGCCAAAAGAAGCTTATGCTGTTGAAGGGGCACAACAAGATCCCGAGGAGAAATCACATGAGAAAATTTTGGCTGTGAAGCCACCCCTACCACCACAGTGGTTGGTGGAATCTTGAAAGAGAAAGGCCCCAACAATACCCAAAGCCCATCTTTCTTTGGCAGAGATGATGGCTCAGGTACAAAACCCGCCAAAGGCTAAGAAACCCCAAACAATCCACACTCTTCAGACCGAGCCAGGCGGAGAAACAGTCACAGTAATCACAACACCTTCCCCAAATGTAAACGAGGCAATGACTAAAGCTAGAGATTACAATGTCACAGAGGTGTCACTAGGGAAGAGAGGAAAATAGGGTGAATTGGACCTATTGAAAGATGCAGCCAAGGCAGTGGAGGCTCGCTACGAGAAAGAGGCCCAAAAGTTCAAACCAGAGAAGGAGAAAAATGCAAACCTCATGGGACTGCTGACTGAGCTGGCCTGGCCCATTAGTGTTATTCCCCCAGGGGCCTCTATGTTAGATGCACCACTTCCTCAAAGTGATATAGACTCATTACAGGCGATGAAGAGAAAGGCCCAAGCAGTTGATATATGGGTTGCCTTACAGTTGGGAAACGTTTGGCGTTTCCTGGTGTCCACACTCTCAGATCTATATGTGGCCCGCTGCGTCCTACACTAGGCCGAAGCTACCATCACCATATGGGACAGAGATATTGAGAATTGTGAGGCATGGAAGGTTTAGTTAGAAGAACTCAACGGCATCGGAGAGGAGACTGTATCCGAGTCTAGAATTTTAGGAGAAGAATCATTTGATTTTGTAAGGACCCAGCACTCCAGACTTGACCTCACATTGGGGGTAATTAAGCAACTAGTGGGGATCCTATGTGATAAGGTCAATACAGTCCAATATTCTTTCAATTTATACAAGTCTTTTGTTTTGAAGGTCTCTGGAGCTGATCTGTTTAGCACCGACACATGCACGCCGGAGGAATATGTTTTGGGGAAGTTTGATGAATTAATAAAATCAAGGTATCAATCCCCTAAGGGGATAGACGGAGCAAAAATGATGCAAATAACTCACATGGTGCTCAAAGGTCATGATGCAGCAAAGATGGCCGAAGAATTTAAGGAAAATGTTCCAAACCTAGGAGAGCAAATTGAGGTGGCCAAGTACTGGCGGGCTGGCCTTAGAGACATCGATGAAGATGGGATTTCCCATCTCCTCCAGACCTTCAATGATAGCAAACAAAAATAGAGATTCTCCGGGAGCTGGAGAAAACTTTGAGGGAAAATGTTTTGTATTCTTTATTCTTTTGGAACATAAATTCCCGAAGTTCCAGATCCCACATTTTTGAATTATTTATGTGACCTGTGTCTCAAATCCCAATGCTGACCGGTCACTTTCAAGGCATTAATAAAGGTTGTCAAAAGGTGGATAGCTACATCAAGGCACATCATCTCGATGAGAGGTTTCTGACATATGGTCTTCGCAAGGCACCGCTTCAGAGATACACCTGGCGCATCGAAGACAGGGCACTGCTTTCCCATTTATGAGGCATGTAGCCTCGATCCCTGGGGGATCAAATTTCTTCTTTCTCCTTCCTGGCTCTTGTCTCAAGGCTGATTCTTCCACTCCATCCTTCTTGTCTTATTCTTCTAACATGTCAGGCCTCTTCCGTCTCAAGGTCTTTTGTAGAGTGGTGCAGGTAGTACTAGCCACCAGATAATGTATTTTATTGTAAAGTGTAAAATAAGTTAGGGTTAGGATTAGATCGAAAGATGTGTATAAATAATAAGTTTGACCTCATTCCAAGGGTCGGCAAAATTGATGATTTTGCAGTCCACAGTTAATAGCAAAGCAGTTTTTTCTCATTTCTTAGTTGTAGAGCTCAATGGTCCATAGTTTCTAAGCTTTCAGTAGTTAGATGCTCCCTTGGAGCCACCATTGTACCACGCACCAGTGCTTGCTAGAAGAGACGTTAGTGAAGAAGGAAGAATTCTCTCAATGATGTTGTTGGCATTCTATCTTCTGGGTTAATGGTATTTTATGCTTTCTATTCTTCATGTCCTTTGCTCTGATACTTAAAGTAGATTAACGACCTCCTTTCTTTTGCTACTGATAAAATATGAACTGATGGTTGTATATTTTTTTGGTATTTAGTGTAGTGTATTAGAGCATTGTTGATGTCTTGAACTTTTAGTATAACTATAGGTAGATGAAATATTTCTAACTCTGTAGTATCTTTTGAATTTTATTTGTTAAAATGAATGCGTACTTGGAGAAAACCCCACTCACCTGAATCCCCAGAGTTGACGAGTTGAAGATAACCAGCTATCCCCCTTGAAAAATAGTCACATCTCCCAACCGAGCCCCGCACTATCGAGACCTGAATCTCATGTGCTTGGAGGCCCGGGGAATCTCATTTCCTCGGACAACCTCTACAAGCAAAGTTGGCCGGTACCCCGGTACCCGGTGACAACTTACATCTGTTGGCGGACCCAGTCACAAAAGCCCCATCAACACCTGTTAGGGGTGGTGGACTCACTATCCAATGAATCACTATCCAAGAGCACACTGCTCAAATGGTGAAGGCTACAACCTTCTGGATCTTTGATACACAATATCTGCAAGATGAACTGCTGTTGTGACACTGCTTGTTTGATCAGTTCCTTTTGTGTGCTGATACTTTAACCTCTTGTAAAGCACTATAAAAATCTTAACTACACTCTAAAATCTTCTACTTTAATACATATATCATCAACATATGACATATATAGCTTTGTTTCTTTAACACTCTGCTCTGCTTTTCTTATCTCTGGCTTTCGCAACCTTTTCGATCACAAATGACCTTCTATAAGTACTTCCTAAAAGGACATGAACATTTTAGCTTTAGGAAACCTTTTACCATCTATCTTGATGAATTAACTAAGCATGAAACCCTTCATTAAGTCGACGCAACATCAGTTACAACTGCTTTACTCAAACCAAACAGACATGTCTCTTCACATAGTCCGTTCCACAAAATTAGCTCTGAATTCTTTCTCTAGATGAATCAAGTCATGCGTCTTTAACCACACATTATTAGATCATGAAAAATCACCAATCCCAAGATGCAAGTCCTGAGGATATGTGCAACTTCTGTACCAAAACAATCTCTATCAGCTCTTTCCATGATTTTTGTCATGTTCTGGCATTCATTGGTTGTACCTCTTTATCTGGCTGTATCTTCTTCATACTTGTATATCTGATCATGCTCTTTTATACTTAGCATGTACACATACTCATAATATTATCTTCCAAGGCACATATCATTTGAATAACAAATGAACACACGCTAATCAAAACTATAATAGTTTGTTCCTTGCTCTGTCCTGTTCTACCCTTTACTGTCTCAGTCACTTCATCTTGCTATAAATTACTCATACTTTCAGATCTGATCATGCTCTCTTAGACATAGCATGAATACATACTTAAAATCTTATCTTCAAAGGAACATGCCCTAATTTGGTCATATGCATGTGCACTGATGCTCTGTTCTTCTGGTACTCTGCTAACTGTCCAGTCTTCTGTACTTAGCCAATTTCTGATCTTCTGATAATGTGTGCTGACTCCAAACCTTCATATGAATTTTTTTTCATAATTAAAACACTAAATAGAGTCATATAAACCAGTATATTCAACTTGCCAACAATCTCCCTCTTTGTCACTAATGGCAACAAAGGAATATGGCAAAGTTACTATATGTACTCTTATAGAAAAACTCTCTATCTTATATCTCCCTCTTATCATATACCAGATTCCATATTATTCATACTCTACTCCCCCTTTGACATTAATGAAAAAGGTTCTCAAAAACACTTCTATGTACTAACTCAGCATACACATCTGGATATGCAATCTACAACTTCTGGATCTCTTTCTCCCAAAATGCAATAATTTGTAGATGGGCGCATAATGCATATTGTAGCTTATCCATCTTCTCCAAGTCTATGCTAGGACCTTGATCATATGACAGACTCCATATTCTATACATTATTTTACTCCCCCTTTGATATTATCTTCTTTTCCTTTTGCTGCAAACTCTTTCAAGGATGCTTGACCAGCCTTGAGTGAACTAAGATCAAGTGTAAATTTGATAACCAATTCACTACGCATCTTCTTCATATACTTCTCTTCTAGAATAAATGATTTATTTTTCATGACTCCTTCAGATTATATACTTCCCCTTACTTATTTACTCCCCATGAGTCTAAGGCTGTTATGGGTGTCAAACTTGACAACAATGATGATGAACTATCCATCAATTCAGTCTTCTCTTTTTCTGCTTCCTTTTCTGTGATATCTTAAATCAATATATCTTCTTTCTGATATAAATATTATCAACCTCTTGAGTAATAAAAAATGTTTCTTCAAACTTGTCTAGATCAATATCAATTGTTGCCATTGATACTTAAATATTATCAACCACGAATGTATCCTCTATGTCCTTGGCCATGGGCACAGAATCTTGTGGACCTGTCATAATAGTTTTATCTACTTTATGATATTTCAAATTTTATCTTCAATCAATTATGCTCTTACGTGAACATTATTTTGTTGTATTCACACTTAGATAATCAATAATAAGTATGCGCTTCCAAGAATAACATCAGGTCAGCTCCAAAAAAAATATCTCCAACGACTATACTGATACTCTCACATAGACCACTGTTCAACAAGATTTTGACCAATTTTGCTTCATGAAATTTATGCACTGAAGCATACAGATAAATTACTTTTGAGATGTTTCAAAGAGTTTCTTGATATCAATCTCTACTAAAGAATGTAATTGTGATGCTTTGCTGCTCGACTGTAAGTGCTCCTTTTATTATCTAGCCGCTTACTCGATTGCTAAGTAATTTTTCAACTAATTTTCGATACGACGTGTTCATGCTTGGCATTTGTTTCAAACTCGAATTACTTTTCTTAAAAAATAACGATTATCAATCTCCTTTCTTCATTGATGAGAACAATTGTAATGCATTAATAATACAACTGATGAGGCTTCTATGATCTCCAATCATTTATTCTGACCGCAAGTGAGGATTTGGTGATTGCAAAGTAGATTTCTGCCATTAATACTTGCCGCATAGACACAATAAGCAATTGTAACTTCTGTTCTTGTTCCTAATAACAATTTAGATCGAGTGTTCTTCCATACCACACCATAATGTCACCAAAAAATTGTAATGCAAGGCGTATACTCAGATGGTGAGAATACCAGTCGTGCAGGGGTCTAGAGCTAATCAAGCTCCCCCTATGACCATGAGGATCATCTAGCCAGAAATAGGAGATGCGTCTATAGAAAATGCATCTACTACACCGTTAACATTGTTATCCTTCTTTACTTCTAACCAGATCTTGCTCGTATCTTCTGTAGCTTTCACAAATTTGATTTCTCCTGCCTCATCCCATAATGAATCTTCTGACTTTTTAGGGCTTTCTTGTTTCTGCACTCTAGATCTGCAATGCTTAGAGATGTGTCCAGCTTTTCCACATGAGTGACAAATGATAGGAGGTTTGATGTTATTATTCATCATGTTGCACTGCTTGGCTGTGTGTCCATTGTAATTACATATCTGACATGTAATGTTTTGAGGGCTTCTAACATTTTGCTAAGGATAACTTATTTGTCTTTGCTGATTCTCATTTCTTTGATTATTCTAATTCTTGTTCTTCTGACTTGTTTTACAATTCATAGCTCTATTACCAAATTTATTGCATGAATAACAATAACCACTGAAGGGTCTTACCTCTTTACAATTCCTTGCAATATGTCCATGCTTGTTATAGGCATAACAAGTATGATCAACTAGCTTGCATTCATCCTTAGGTGCCTCAACATTGTCTTTAGTCTAATTTCCAATCTCCTTAGTATCCGTGATGTCCTTTGGTGCTTTCATTCTTTCTTGCATGGCATCAATCTGAATTTGTGCTTCATTGTATCCTATACCGCTGGTATCTCCTTTAACCTTTTGAGCATGCAACTGTGATTCTATCAGATCCTTGCTTGTGTGCAACTTGTCAATATTATTGTTTGCTGCAATCAATTCAGATTCCATCTTCTCTTTGTTGTTTCTTAGCTCCAATATTTCCATGTTTTCTTGTCTCAGTTCTTCATCTAACTGCTTGTTTACTTTGACTTGTTCATCATAGGCATCTTGATTGTTACATAGCTTTTCATCTAATTCTTCAATCTAATCCTTCAAGATGAATTTTCTTCATTCAAATTTTTGACTACTTCTCCCAAATCATTTGAAGAACAATTCCTTCATTCTTTTTTCAGTTTCTTGATAAGTATTTGCATGCCATTAACTTTTAGTTTAAGATCTTCATTTTCTTTTTTAGATGTGTCAAGTTCTTCAAGGGCTGCTTCAAGATTATTTTTCAGGTGTTTCATTTCTACCTTGTCCATGATCTCCTCAAGTGGTTAAACTTATTTGCTGAGGACCAGAGCTCTGATACCAATTTTTAGGATTAGGATCACTAAGAGGGGGGGGTGAATCAGTGATCTATCTATTAATACTTTTTCTTCTTATCTTGAATCTTAACTTTAATGCTTAAGTACTGAATTGAATATCAATGCAAGTAAGATAAACATACACAACTCATAACACCAAATATGATTATAGGAAAACCTAATGCAGGTGAAAACCCTAGTGGGAATTAGTACCCACAAATATTCTATACTAGTTTCTTATGATCCTTTATTAGAAGATCCTTAACCCTGTTAGGAGTTGACTTTACAATACATGAAGTACAGTGGCCTTGTTAAGGGTCGGACCCTGTTAGGAGTCTTTTACAATAAACTTATTAGGGGTGGTGGAAACACTATCCAAGGATGTATACACTGCTCAAATGGTGAAGGCTACAACCTTCTGGATCTTTGATACACACTGTATCTGCAAGATGAACTGTTGTTGTGACACTGCTTGTCTGATCAGTTCCTTTTGTGTGTTGATTCTTTAACACCTTGTAAAGCACTATAAAAATCTTAACTACACTCTGAAATCTTATACTTCAATATATATATCATCAACATATGACAGATATAGCTTTGCTACTTTAACACTCTGCTATGCTTTTCTTATCTCTGGCTTTCGCAACTTTTCTGATAAAAAATGACCTTCTATAAGTACTTCCTAAAAGGAAATGAACATGTCAGATTTAGGAAACCTTTTACCATCTATCTTGATCAATTAACTAAGCACACAACCCTTCATTAAGTTGGTGCAACATCAGTTACAACTTCTTTACTCAAACCGAATAGACGCATCTCTTCACACAGTCTGCTCTGCAAAATTAGGTCTAACTTATTTCTCCGGATGAATCAAGTCATGCAAATTTAACCACACATGATTAGATCACTAAAAATCACTAATCCAAAGATGCAAGTCCCGAGGATATGTGCAACTTCTGTACCAAAACAATTTCTGTCGGCTCTTTCTATGATCTTTGTCCTGTTCTGGCATTCACTGGCTGTACCTCTTTAACTGGTTGTATCTTCTTCATACTTGTAGATATGATCATGCTATCTTATAATTAGCCTGTAAAAATACTCATAAGCTTATCTTCCAAGGCACATAGCATTTGAATAACAAATGAACACACACTAATCAAAACTATAATAGTTTGTTCATTGCTCTGTCCTGTTCTGCCCTTTACTGTCTCAGTCACTTCATCTTGATATAACTTCTTCATACTTCCAGATCTGATCATTCCCTCTTATAATTAGCATGAATACATACTTACAAGCTTATCTTCAAAGGCACATGCCCTAATTCGGTCGTATGCACGTGCACTGATGCTCTGTTCTTTTGGTACTTTGCTAACTGTCCAGTCTTCTGTACTTAGCCAATTTATGATCTTCTGATAATGTGTGCTAACTCCAATACTTCATATTACTTTGTTTCCATAATGAAAAAACTTAATAGAGCCATATAAACCAGTATAGTCAACTTGCCAACATCACTATCAAAGTGGCAAGATATGGTAAAAAACTTAAGTACCCAAGACTCGCTGTCGAAAGTACTTATTCTTTTTCAAGTAGATATGAATATATTTTCCTACTAGTGTGGCTAATCTACACAACATTATCCATACTAGTATAAAACTAATTATTTTTCGTTCCTTCTCTTGGATTGTCACTGCACTCTACTCTGCTAATTGTTGAAATAGTTTGCATACTTAATTTTCTTCACACCTTACATATATTTTTCCAAGGCACCAACAAACCTTATATGCAAAATACATCATTGAATATTACAATAAGGTCGACCAAACCAAACAGGCTATTACAACACAAGTTCCATGACGGCCAAGGAAAAAAGAAGATCAATATCAAAATAATTTGAACCAATTACCCAAATAGATAAGTAATAACCATTAAATACATAGGTCACATGTAGCATGAACCCATATGGATTAGATATAAGAATTAAGTATAAGACCCAGACCTAAATTTTATATTTCAACAATCAATAAATATAGCACCCAAATTTAAAACTAAAAGCATGATCCATATCAAGATAAAGATGGACCAAGAACATGCTACACATGTCCAGATACCAGATCTACAATAAGTGGAGCATCAACCAAGAATAAATCAAATGTGTAGAAGCAAACAACCAAATGCTAGTTGTAACTAGACCTCCACACGCTATGGAGAGAGATATATATATATATACCACATCTAAAGCCATTTAAATATGCCAAATCAAAATTCATGTCAACATCCCATGAAAGAAGTTGTCACACCAAATTTGTGGATCAAAACATCAACTAGAAAGAATGGTAATGCAAGAGGACATAATTTCTCGAACACCAAGAACAAAATCCTGATCACCAAAGAGTGCCACAACCAAGACCAAGTCTTTAATATGTCTAAAAGAGTAGTATCATAGCTTCAATATTTATTTCCAAAAGAGAACTACTCCAAAAAGATAAATAACTGCAATTGTAAAACTGCTAACTGAAATTCAACATTATAGTGCTACAATAGACATCCAAATCAGGTAGACATGCAAAAATAAGAATATAATATAGGAGAAATGTAGAAAACTATCTTCTCATGATCATAGGATACATACTCGTCTTCCACTTTTCTAAGACCATACAAGATACATACTTGTCTTCCACTATTATGAGACTATACAGGATACGTACATGTCTTCCACTACTTTGAGACCATACAAAACTGAGATCATACTTGACTTCCAATATAATGAAGATTAAACATACATACCTCATCACAAGAATGAAACAATTAAATACCACAAATCTTGAGGGAACACAAACCCAACTCCTTCAGACCATATTGGAACACAATGTTTGACATCAATAAAAACAAGCAATAATCATATATTTATAACAATCCCCGTAATATTATAGAGGACGGAAAACAAAATTTATAAATTACATATATGTTCCAAAAAAATATTATCATATAAATTTTTAATTACAATGCCAAATTATGAGCAATACCTCTTAGCTAATGTAAAATGTTACAGTTGTAATAACCATCAACCAGTCTTTCTTTGAGCTCACGATATTTTTTCTTGCTTGGTTTCCCAGTGCATCTATAGATATTTCTCTACTTTATTCTCTTAAAGGCCTTGTTATTTTTTCACTACTTTGATGAATTTCTAAGCTAAGTTGTGCAATGCTTGAATAAATTCACTAAATCCTTTCTTCCATCCCTCAATAGCATTATTGGTTTTTGGAAGATCATCCTAAATAGTTGAATTTAGCAATTCTGGATATAACAATTGAAAACTTGGGTGATTTTCTATATCCT
The DNA here is from genome assembly GCA_018584345.1 of Thuja plicata. Taxonomy (NCBI): domain Eukaryota; kingdom Viridiplantae; phylum Streptophyta; class Pinopsida; order Cupressales; family Cupressaceae; genus Thuja; species Thuja plicata. Next base: position 906,743 of record MU225439.1, read on the forward strand.
CTTTTGATTATTCTTCTAATCGTGGTGTCTTCAAAATAACTAATCATACCTTACAAATTATCCTCATGTTTTGTATGATAAGGATATTGTAGAAATGTTCCAAATGCATCAATTATGTCTATCTAAGGAATGCAAGCTAATGCAAAAATTTTCTTGATCTCAAATGCAATGACTTCATCAATATTGTAACAGGTTCATAGACCTTCTTGAGCTATCCTCTAGAAGCATTGAGATAAAAGGTAAAAACACCCCCTATATATTGACATTTGGAAAATTCAAAACATAGCTCCCACAAAACCTAATTCAAAATCAACAAGTATATTTTTTGGGGTTTAGATTAGGTTGAAGCTAATTTAATTTGTAAGTACTTATGTATAAGAAGATCTTTTTTTGTAAGTCATAAGATTATAAACGAGTATTACATTAGTCTTCAAGCCAAGGATTATGCACAAGTGTTGAAAAATACTTGGAACTATTTTTAATGTACCATTACTAAACCAGTTTTTAGATTCTTTTCGTAATTGCAAATTCTTTGTGGTGGTGAATATTTAAAAATAAATCCCAAGTCATTATTTTCATGAAAAAGAAACCTTTCCCCTTTATCAGTAATTGTATATTCAATTGTTAAGGTAATTATGTCATTGTTTGATGATTTAGTAGTGGTGCCTCAGACTTTAATTTTTTTCTTTGAATTATTTTTTACAATGCAATGGTTTATGGTAATTCTCCCACTATGGGTAATGAAAAATCAAAAGTGACATTTCTTGTAGAATCTTGAGTTGAGCATGCCAATTTGTATTTGGTAGTGATCTTCTAAAGTTTTGGAGCATGATTATATTCTCCTTATCACATCACCAAAAAAAATTGTAGTATTATGACACCTACTTGAATATTTTTTTGTAAAATAATCTATACAATGCCTGATAATTTAGTTTGTGCTTCGTTAATGATATTGCTATCAGGATTCAAGTGTATTGTTTTCAGCTCAAACTCAGACTTATGTTTTTGATTAAGTAAAATAGCTTCTACATGGTTCCTGAAACCCGACACAAGAAAGAGGTATCATGAAGCCCAGTTAAAAATGAAGCAAAATAGAAAAGATAGAGCAGGCTAGGAAAAGGCTAGAGAAAAAAACAAACATCTTCTACGAAAGAAGAAAAAATAGGGTCAGCACAAAAAACTAGGGACCCTCATGACAAGTCCACCCTCAGAGTAGCTTCCTTGGCTTTGAGCATTTCCATGTTGGCCACTGACTCCTTAATATTTTGGAAATTCACTGTCATATCCTTGTCCTTAATCTTCATGGTTCTAGCTCTAGTACGTTGACCGGGGCCCTGTTCAGTGTTCTGGTTTGTCTCCACCTCCATATTGTCTGCCTCCAGCCCATCTGATTTAGTCTCCAGCTTCTCAATTATAGTGTTAGTGTTCTCTTTAGAGGTCTTATGGATATTATAACTCTGCTCTGCGATATTCTTAAGAGTAGCTTCTACCCTAGTCATGTTCTCCTCCAACTTTTTCACTTTTCTATTTATCTCTGGATCCTCTGTAGTATTCTCCTTATTATCCTTCTCCTTGCTATTAGCCCCTTTTTGAGGTCCTCCACCTCATAGAATAACCATTTGATGGTTCTGTAATTGTCAACCATGTTGTTACAAGAGTTATTAAGAAGGTACATTTCAGACTCCCTAACATTATCACTAAGCACCACTAAAGAAGATTTGATGAGCTCATCTATCTTGATTTGGCCTCCCTCCCTCTCAATAACCTTAGGGTTTATGATTTCTCTTGTAATCCCGATCTTTTCCCTTTTCACATTGAAATCACACCACCCAATAATCTTCCCCTGTTTAGCCATGTAACGACAAAATTCATTATCTTTCCTACCATCCTTCTCCATATCATGAGGTTGAGAGAGATGCGAGGAGTGGGGAGTCTAATTAGTGTCTTGGTAGTCATCCTGGAGCTTCCTCTTCAGATTGTGACCCAAAACAAGGGAAACACTATGGGTTTTTTCCTCCGAGGCTTTTCGGTCTTCTCTCAAATCCCTCTTCCTATCCTTATTATTTTTACCCATGGTATATTGTTTCTTCTATGTGCCTTTGCCACTGGTAATGCCAACCACATCCTCTGTATCCATATCCTCTTTAATGTACTCCTCAGAAGAGATAATCATGGTGCTCTTCTTTTTAGGGGTAACCACTTTCTCATTTTTGGTTCTTTTCAGACTCACTCTTCACTTTTTAGAGGATGAACCCAGAGTATTATTTTTGATTTTATACTCATCTTCATTTTCAAAAAGTAGACCATCACTGTCTTCCATCTCTGAGGGGGTGTAATCTGAACCAGAGGCCTCCACCTCATCTTTCTTAACCACCTCCTTTCCTAGGGTTTGGGCCTTGAAGTATTCATACATTAATAATAGAAGGCCCTCATATAGGGTAGGGTTAGCTATGACCTTCTCTCTATAAGCATTTATATTGTCATTAATTGAAGCATACAAATAAAAGAGAATAGACACCTTCATATCATGGAAAAAATGGTTCAATAGGACAAAGTGATAGGTGTGGATTCTGTCAAACCTAGTATCTAGCGTTATGTAGTAAATGATGGCTCTTAACACAAACCACCATAGTCTCTTCATCCCTTCCAGATGGTAGTGGGTGCTGACCTTGGTAAGCCCTTTCTTTTCCTCATCATTTCTGACAAAGTCACTTATTGTCGAGTCTAAAATTTTCCTATCTCTGTAGAATTTCTTGCCAACAATAGGAATCCCTGTAACTGCTGAGTCAACCTCCTCGGTCAACATAAACATTTTTCCATTTATCTCTATTCTGCCCTCATTCCAGTTTTTGACGAACATATTTGTCATAGTCGGCTTCCCACCGTGAAGCCTCTCAATTAAGGTGGAAATGCCACCACTTTGAAGGTACTTCCAGATTTTGGTGCTCCATATCCATTTTTCCATATCTTCAGTAGGTTCCCTCCTATTTTCATGAGTAGTGGTTCATAAGAACCCATCTCATATTCAAGAATGAATGATCTACTAACACTCATTGCATCTATCTGATGCTCATAGAGGTGATGTATTGGGCCTTCTTGAGAGGTCACCTATCTCAATACTACTCCAGCTCAAGCACACTTAAGCATGGATTTTCTTTCAAAATCAAACTCACTTAGCTTTGAACTTTCATCTCTCTTTTTATCTTTTTACTATATCTATTCCTTAGCATAGAAGACAAAGAGGAAAGGAGGGAAGTTTCAAGCAAACTCATAGTCAAATTACAAGTAGTAGATAATGCTTCCACAACTTGTAAACCCACATTGAAATTTGCAATAATGATCTAATTGTGACTTATGAATGGTTAGAATAGAATAAGATAATCTTGGTGCATTTAGTTTGTACAATTTTATTTTCTAAAAATAATTACATAAAGTACAAGTGTTCTTCAACCTATTCATCTTTACTATTAGAAGTTTTCATGTCTATTTTTTAGTATAGGATTCAATTTTTGCATAACCTAACTTAAAAATCTTGGTGATAAAACAAGCCCCCATTAACCTTGTTATAAATGAAGAGTACATTTGTTGAGATTAAACTAAATGTAAAATTTGGTATTGGACTTTCTATCTATTATGCCTTTTGTCAATCACCCACCTCATGATTGTATTTATTGGACTTCATTCTATCCTTTCTACTGTTCAACATCACATTTATAATTTGATTTGAATCTATGACGTGTTGTTTCTAGTAGTCAATATTTTGCACTACCACTTTTAAGGTGGAAGCTTTTCTATCTATTAGCATTATTCAAATTTGAAGATGTGGTTGTACTTGGTGACCAATTTTTTATACTTGTAAAGTATATGAAAGAGAAAATATTTTTCATTCTAGATAATTAATTATATTAATTTAAATTTCTTTCATAATCTATTTTGAGCACTTGTGTTCATTCATGATAATCTTACAATGAAAACCCTAGATATTATGACGGATGATCTCATATAGAGTTTGTATTTTAACTCCATTAGACATAAAATCTAACCATATTGTGGTGTTTTGATTTGGAATTTCTATTGGTATGAATTGATATTGTAGTTAGTCATTTTGTAGAACTATTTGAAAGTATTTATTGTTAATTATAATAGATTTGCATATTCTTTTTGAATTGTAAAAATAATATTGGAATTTTTTAGTTCGTTTAGTTTCCAAAATGTAGTTGATATTGTTGATGTATAAATCATGTTTTGAATTTAATTATATGTGATAAATGCTAGGGTTGAAAGTATGACAATATCAATCCACTAAATATAGAAACACAATTACACACTTAATTAATATATTCAATGTTACTATATGAAAAAATAAAATAGAATTTTTTGACAAAAATATGAAGTTTTCACATAGCTCTACTCTACTTGAAAATTGCTTCCTAACCTCAAAATTTGCTCACTACCTTTCTCGTAAAACATCCAACTTTATGTGCAACTTTACAACTGTGTTAATTTACATGTCACATTTCATTTTTTTTATAATAATACTATGTAGACTTATCATAATTCAAAATGTTGGAGCTTCCAATAAATTTTTTAACTCTTGCAAATTACATCAGAAATTTTAATTTTTAATGATAAGACTCGGAAAAAATTTCACTGCATAGAACTATTAAGTTTCCAAAAAAAATTCCATCTCTTGAAAATTATATCTCAAGTTTTTTTTTTCTCATTGCATGAGAAGGCAAACATTTCAATATGCAAAACTTCAAAGTTTCTAAATAAATCTTTTACTTTTACAAATTACATGTCGAGTATTGATTTTCAATAGGAATTCAAACTACACTTATCACCATGAAGAACTTTGGAATTTCTAAACAACTTAGAAAACTTTGTAAATTACATCTAGATATCTATTTTTGCACTTTTTAGCTAGAATGGAATTCACATTTGTTCCCATTTGCATCTTCAAACTAAAAGATTCGGTCAAACGAAAAAAAGATGTGGTTCCCATCTTTTGTGTTTTTTAAAAACTAACTTGGCCAAGTACTTGAACATGACCATGATCTTCATTGAAATACAATAAATCTTAAGAACTTTAATTTATCTACATAAACCAATTATCTGATTCTACACACTAACATGGATTTATACACTTAAAAGAAATATTAAAAAAAAACATGCAATAGGAACAAGAAAAATCAAAGTAATTAATATGTATACCTCTAATTAGAATATTAGTTAATTTAACTATGCTTATCACAACTTTATTACCAAAATAAATATAATTTTTTCTTTTTAATAGAATTGTTTAGATCTAAGAAAACATAATAATTTCACTCTAAATATCCATTACATTCAAATACCAAATTGAGAAATATGAAAAATAAGATGTTGCATGTATTTGAAAACTAATAGCCAATGAACCATTATAGGTGACGAGTTTATTCCACCTAATTGAAGTTGAAGGAAAATTGAAGCCATGTTGCACGAAAGAATCATTTCATTTTTAAAAAAATGCAAACCTTATGCCAAGCTTACTATATAGATTGCAAATGAAATAAGGCTCTAATTTTTAAAAATGTGACTTGATTAATTTATCAAATCAATTAATATCTTGACACGTCTTAACTTTAGCTTCAATAATTCTATTGTAGACTAAAATTTTCCATAGTTCCTCTTCGGTAACAACTCTAATGATCCATTTAGTAGAAAGGCATATTCTTGATTTTTAGGATCTATTAGCCGAATGTCATCTCTAAATCTTGGTTGAATAAAATGAGCCCAAGAAGAGTCAATAAATCCTGTATTACCATCCCATTTGGACCACAAAAATGAAGTATTTTGTTTGATTCTTCGTGGTTGTGTTTGGATGGCAATAATACAAATGAGTAGCAACAAGGATTTTATTAGCAAATTAAATTTTTACAACTAACCTTGATAAGAATTTATTGCCCCAATTTAACATTTTATTGTTTCGTCTATTTAAGAACAAATTCAACATTTCAAAAATAGAGAGCCCCACTCTAAAGAGAATATTAAGATATTTAGTTATCTCCCTATGTTCGATTTGTCTCCATTCTTTGGCATCTAGTCTCCATTCTTTGACATCTATTGAAGGAGATGACCATGTCAAGGTTCGTCATAAGTTCACTCTTGTAATGGCCTGATTGAGAGATAGAAATGTAATTGCACAAATTTAAGATTTCTAAAGTATTGGTTATTTCTTCTACAAAATTTTGTAAGAACAACGTACTATCATAAAAAAAAATTAGAATTAGTAACCAGTTTATTTTGAAAGATTAAAAAAACTCAACTGTTTAATTATTTATTACATCGAAGGTGTTTCTTATGACAAAAATAATTCTAACTTGAAAATATGACGGTCCTAAATTCACTAGAAGCATGTAAGATGATCGAATCAATATTGTTCGTTCATTGCATTCCATTTCTGTAGTCTACTGTTTAATATCAGTTTTTGGTGGATTATTGTTTTTCATATGAGCAAATTAATGACTATTTAATTTTGTAGCTTTTCAAACTTTGAAAAAATTCTCACGTACCAAAAATATAGTGTAAAAAATTATAAAGAAGGTATTTTGGTGGTTAACTAAATTAGTGTTCGAGTACATGTGGTAAATCTATCAAGTATTTACTTTTATAAAATTAAATGCATTTACTGTGCAAACGACACTATGGGGCCTTCTTTTTCTATTTTGATAATTTTTCCTTCCATTTATTGTATTTTTATGTCTCTCGAGGGTCATGCTTATTATTAATTTTTTAGTTTTTTTTAATTTTATTTTATTTTTCAAATAAAATCAAGTTTTATAAATGCCCTTTCATATAATTGGCCATGTTGTTCGATTATAATAAAGTTAATAATTTTTAATTAAACATTTTTTTTAATTTTTTTTTTTTGATTGGTAAAAGACCTAAGTCATGGATTTAATTATATAAAAAAGTGGTAAAGTTACATTATCTTTGTTCACTACAGACACTGGTAGGAAAGAACGGAGAAGAAAACCTCCAGTCTAGCCCAACACCAAGGTCCAAAAAACTTAACAGATAGTCTCAGTTACAAATAGAATAGATGGAGGCATTCCTCCATTTACAACTAGATACCTCTTCAGAGATATCCCTTATCCTATCAAATCTTGACTATTAAATACAGTTCCTCAAAAATATTTGACCCTACTTTCCCACTAAAGCTCGATTGGGTAAATCCTTCATTTTTGCTTGTATTCTTTCTGGAGTGTCCTTTTACCTGATCCTACACAGACATCACGCACACAAAAACTATATATACATGGTACATTAATAATTTTTTCCATATGGAATTTAAGATAAGATAAACTCCTGTAAAATATAATCATTAATGTAGCTTTTGAAGGAAATGTTATTGATGTTTCACGTCTTCTTTCAAAAAGTTTGCAGATTCTAATCACAATAAAATTAGTTAAGGTCTTGGATATGACACATATGATCCCTATAACAGATGATATTAAAATAATCTTCACATGTAGAGAACTACAAATTATCGATATGATGCGTATGATCCCTATAATTGATTATATCCTCTGTGAGAGAGAGAGAGAGAGAGAGAGAGAGAGAGAGAGAGAGAGAGAGAGAGAGAGAGAGAAACTACTGNATATCCTCTGTGAGAGAGAGAGAGAGAGAGAGAGAGAGAGAGAGAGAGAGAGAGAGAGAGAGAGAGAGTAACTACTGTATTTTAATAAAGAGATATGCAACCATTTAAGGAGTATAATGCTACCATTAATCAATATAGGGCCCAAGTCTATAGTAATACCATATTACTGCTAAGGAAGTAAAATATGTAGATCTTTGCAAGCTTGAGGTTACTATAATGTCTATACAGTTGTACTCTATTGCTTGATATAAACCAAAATTATAGTGAAAACATGATGTTGTAGTCTATTCCAAGTAATACCCAGACAACCAAAATCATAGTTTTGGGTTATATGTCACTGATGTCCTATGAGTAATAGCCTAATGATTACGTCTTAAACATAGTATCTTATAAAATATAAAACATTATAAAGCGACTTCCTAGCCAAGCTGGATTGCTTTGCCTTTACTCCGTTTCTTGCCACCCGAGGAAGAAGGGTCGACCACACAGGAAGGCATCCTTCCCTGTATGTCCAAATCTTCTTCAATATCATCGTCAGAGAAAATGATCGCTAGAGCCAAGCTTGTCTCGTTCGGAGCATCCCAAAAAATGACAATGTTTTCATCTTTTAATTATGTGGAAAACCAGTTGGGGTTATCTTGGTGCATGACATGTAAAAGAGTAGTCAGAAAATTCAGGTTTCGGCCTTTGGTCACAAGGGATGAGTTGAATGCATCCCTATTTTCATACCATAAAATAGGGTATCTAGGAGCTGAATTGTCCCCAATGAGGGCTTTCCCATAGTTCCTAGCTTTGGGGATCATCAGGGCCTCATCAATGTTATAAAGGACGATGTCAATATCCCCAAGAATGCCCTTTTTGAATGTTTTTTCACAAATCTCCTTTGCAATCTTCTTGTCCCTCTCAAGGAACATTGACAGGGCAAGGAACATTGATGCAATGTCTAAATTCACTCTTGTCCTGTCAATATTATCCAAGTAATATTCTCCTAAAATCTTTATTATTGCGTCCACTACTAATATGCTATTGAGTCTTATAATACCACTAATTCTTTGTTTCATTATCTCATTCTTTTTAGTCTGTCGCTTCCCACCTCAGACTCTGATTGCGGTATCCATAACCTCTTTCTCCTTTGCACACCTATGCAGAATAAAAATTGAATCTCTATGAGTGGAAGATGTCTTTGAAATACTTGTAAACTTTCTAGGGGTGCTATTAGGTACCTTTGATGTATCAAGTGTTAGACGTTTTAATATTGGCAGGAAATTCTGAGGTAGAGAGTAATGTTGTATTGAATTAAAGATAACCTACCTACATAGCCTGAGGTAATATAAGTGAGATATCCTATCAAGATTTTGGCCTTTGCAGACTTAATTTCTATCTTTAGTAAGATTTGTACTTTAGGGCTTAATTCCATGAAGGCAAGGATAACTTATTAATTATCATAATGTGTTGTAAATGCCTAAGTTGGTAGCTCAAGGATGGAGCATGTGCGAAATCAATGAGCTAAATAATCATCCTCATGTTGCTTAGCTATAGGTCAGGCTTTATTATACTTCATTTGAGATGTTTACTTAATAATACATGAGGGTTAATGATTTTATGAGATCTATCAGATCATAGAATCTGTCATGGTCTATTTACTTTTTCTCTCACCTAGAATTGATAGTCAAAATTATAGAGTTATTTCTAGGGATTTCTCCAAATCTAAAACCATTGAAGTTTGCTAAGTTGTTTTAATATGACTAAAAGTGAAACTATGCATTTGTTTTAATATTTTTGTTCCTTTATAATAAATATTATTTTTTAACAAGTACACATATAACCTTACTAGATAAAAAAGATTCAATTAAGGCTTAAAGATTGAATTAAAGCTTCTATTATGAGAGTAGAGGGCATTGTTCCCCCTAATACCCAAAAGTGATACCAGGGAGGGAGGAAGACCCGTCTGACAACAGTCGGGAAAAGACCCCCAATCTTGCTGGTACCATCTTTTCAGAGATATTCTAGGGGAAGTATATGCGAATAAATCCTCAGACACATGATAACTAATACTCTATTGTCAATATATATATATATATATA
>MU225439.1:916628-929029 GCA_018584345.1 Thuja plicata
CAAAATTTCAAAGTCAGTCCGAGAACACAATATATAAAGGTTCTGGCTTGTTGGGGATAAAATATGTTGAGATACAAAAGGAAAGGGAAAGTAACAAAACAAATGATCCCCTATATCAGGAAAAGGATATTCTAGGTGCTTATCACTAAAAGTTGATGTCATTAGGGGAGCATAAGGATAAGAAGAACCAATATCCCATAATCCAAAGATATGGAGGTTATTTCGAGCAAGCAACAGTGTCAATTATTTCTAGAAATCCAAAAATCCATTGTGAGGCTACATAAAAGGGATCATTTCAGATAGGTAGGTTCTAGGGGGACCATTGATCTTTGAAAGAAGTAGTGGGAGTGGATGAACTTCAAAATTCTGAAGGCAGCCCAGGAACACAATTTAGAGAGATTTCGGAAAGTCAGGGATAAAATATGTCGAGATACAAAAGGAAAGGGGAAGTAACAAAACAAATAATCCACAATATCAGGAAAAATTCATACTAGGTGCTTATCCCAAAAATTTGATGGCATTAGGAGATCGTAAGGATTAGAAAAATCAATATCTCAGAATCCAAAGATATGGAGGTTATTTCAAGCAAGCAACAGTGTCAAATACTTTCTAAAAATCTGAAAATCCATTGTGAGGCCGCATAAAAGGCACTGGTTTGGGTAGGAATGGGGTAGAAGGCAAAGAAGCCCCTGGAAGGAAAATTACCAAAAACACTAAAATTTAACAAGGGCGAGAATTTAAATTTAGGGCCTTGATAGAATATTTCAACTTTTCCTAAGAAACATCCTGTCAAGACCCCAATTTCCTGTCATGTGTAAATTTTATACTCATCTAACCACTCCCACATACGGAGTGTCCAAACTAGTATTTATATTTATGAATTTTGAATACACGTAAAATAAGCATAGGTTTAAGTGACATAGTGAATTTTAGTGGGAGGTTAACCAAAAACTGAATCTCAAAGTGATTCTAAAAGGAAAGAACTAGTGAAGCAAATCAGCTAGGCGACACCATCAAAAACACATACTACAAAAAATACATACTTTGAAGATGACCCTCAGAAATTATGGCTATGACTATCTGAATGACGCTAGTAGCATTTGGAAAGGTATTGGTGATACTAGGTTAAATTTTTATGACTTGGAAAATTTGTATAGAAGAGTACATACCCTGCCCTTACATCCCATAACACATAAGTTGGTTGAGAGTGGGTTAATCCAAGCGACAGGTTACCCTATTTCCATCAAGGCCCTAGAAGTTCTAATGGAGTGCACAACCCGATTCAACCCTAGCAGTCAGCAAATAAGGAATTCAAATAATGATGTTGTGGTAACCTTTGATAGGTAATCAATGCATAATTATTTTGGCATTCCAACTAGAGAAGAATATACTGACTAGGACTTCTCAATGTTTGCCACATATTTTAATGAGAATAAATCGCGTTGGAGAGGTGAGATGTCAACCGATTGGTTTCTAGCCAAGAGGCCCCCAAGATCCAAAATTCTGAAGATACTATACGAAACCAATCTTAAGAGAGAGATCATGAATATCCTAGTTCTGCTACATTGTCTAAGGGGAATGAGGATGCCCTAAAATTTGAGGAGTGGTCATGGTATTTCATTGTACAAAGTATATGCGCTGAGAGTAGATATATTGATTGTGCTCAACTTCTAAGTGACAAGTTGACTGAAATACTCATTATAGCTAAATCTATGTCGTCATTCCATATGTCTTCCTATATCATTTATGCCCTGACCTATATACGCAGCTGGCTTGACCTACCTAGCTCAAAAGAATATGAGGAGGATATACAAGTATATGATTTTTATTCATGTTTGGAGATGCATAATGGTCACGAGAGTTTCCAGAGGGTAAATGATGCTTTCACCATGAGATTATGGAGGGAGCTCCAGGGGTGCCCCGAGTGGAGAATGTCCCCGAAGGCTTCATCGGTGATAACTACCTATGGTAGCCATTTCACACAATTCCTGACATTTACTTACTTTAGGACAGGGGCATTTGACACTTACCCTCATAAGTTACCAAGATATCTAGCTGATGAGATCATCCTGGTAGAGCTATGTAGGTAGATTATTGAGGTTAATACCAGGTACGATGACCATCACGAAGAAGGAATACAATTTCCTATAACAGTTGGGGCATATACATGCTCATCCTGCACCAATGCCTTTCACATGATAAAGAGCGCCAAAGCCAAGTATATGTTTGAGAAATACAACATGCTTTGAACATAATTTGTTGTAGTAAATTATGTCAAGGATGATTTGTAGCTAGGATCATCATTCTACCATATCCCCTCCTTAGAGGACTTTTGGGCGAATAGCAGGGACGATTTCAACCTGAGGGAGTGATCCTGTTCCCAAATCAGTGTTGAGAAAGTAGGACTCTATGACATAAATATAGATGTGGAGGGGGTGTATGTAGATGGGATGGATATACTATCTCCACAATATATGGGTAGGATAAAGGGGAACCCTCTGAAGCCCATCACATTTGAAGGGCCAGAGCTGGATGATCTCAACCTAAGGATGGCACCCATCCTTAAGTGGACAAAGGAGTGGGTAAAATGGCAACAGATAGGTAGGCAAAGGGAAAGCTCCACAAAACCCTTGCCCACCCCAAATCAAATCCCAACCATAGTTACCGACAAAGTAGCCAAACCAGGGCCACCGAACTAAAATGAAACTCAAGCATCCAGTGGGGACAATCAGCCACCTAAGAAAGTCCATAACATGCCACAGACATGCAGGAGTGGGTCATTTACAATAATTAACCTCGACCCACAAGAAGGCTCCCAACATGAAGAAGGAGAGCAGGTCGTGCTTCCCCAGGGGGATTCACAAGAAAAACCACGAGAGATGTCGCATGGAGTACAATCTTCCCATGGGAATAACCAATAGGAGCAGATAAGCCTCTTCTCCCATAAGGTACCACACTTTTTAGCTCCCTCCACATCTATGAAAACTCCTCCCATAGTGAGGAGGTTATTTGATATAGAGATTCTAGCCACAGCTTCAAGAGTTCTATCAACAACTTTGTGGATAGAGTAGACAATCGAGAAAAAAATGGAAAAGAGAAGAGGATAGAGTACCTCTAGGTGATTTCATCACTCAAATCATGAGAGGCCCTCTAGCAAAAAAAGGAAAAAATAAAAAATGTATATATTCTGCAATGGGGAAGGATCAAGAGACAAGGTATGTCATATTGGAGATTGCCCAAGCTAAAATGCAAGAAGAGACTAATCAGTTGTCTCTTTTGGAGTTTGATGTAAGAAAGATTGATATAGGTCCTTTTCACCATGATAGTACCATGGATATATGGGAGTTCACCCACCAAGAGGTTAGAGACAGATTGGGCAGGGTTAAGGGGGAAAAGGCCAAACTTAAGTCCACTGTAACTCACCTCAATGAATATCAGAAACTCTCCTCGTAGCCAGGGTAATCATCTAGTGAGATATTTGATCTCACATCATATACAAGACAGGAGATAATTGCACAATTAGATGAAGATTGTCACATGGGGAAAATAGGTTGGGATTGGATCCAGGATCTCAAGTCCAGAAGCCACCACTAATAAATTTCCTTGGGGCTTACTATAAGGTTTATATTGATCTTAAGAATGTGGTGATAAATGATATTCAGCTCCTAGAGGAAGAGAAGAGAACTACTGTGAGCGTCCATTCTACATTAGAGGAGTTGATGAAAATAAAGGTAGAGGATGTAGTCACCAAAAAGGTGCTAGAAAATACTGATGAGCCATTCCAAAGGTGGAGTTATTCCCTGACATAAAAGAGGGACACTATAAAAGGAGTCCATTAACATCTAGAACTCATGGTAGAAACCCTCAAAGAAAGTATCTCACATATGGATAAATACTTCACCAATTTGGGTTGTAATTCCCATCAGGGCACAGGTGATGATCTCATCAATATTAAGGGTATGAAGAGAAGGTATTTGAAGAGTATAGACAACATAATCAATCCTACAACCTATCTGAGTGGGGATATATCTAAACTAACAGTCCTTGATGTACAACTATCTGCTGCCAACTAGGATGTCCAAGATATCTCCCAGCAAATCAAACAAATAAAGAATGACCATATCTTTTGGACAGTGAGGAATGATCTAGTCACCATACCTAAGGATGATAACATGACATGAGTTCTCACTACCATGGATAGGCACCTAAAAACTACTTAGACTGAGGCAGAAAGGGTGCAAAGTTAAGAGGCAACATGAGCTTACCTATTTAAGCAATTTCTTCTCCTTATACTGCTTGGCCAATTAACACTTCTCTTTACTTTACTTGGTTATTATAATTTTAATCTTAAGGAGATAAGGGGACAATACTATCCTTTGTTTATTATGTAATTGATCAGAATTACCGATTCATATCCTTCTTACTCTTATCGTTGTGTAAATTTTATAGTTGATAAAAGGATTACTCTACATACCCAGTGAAGGATAATGTGTTTGATTAAGGTTTTTATACAATTTCTATTGCATGATCAATGAAAGGATTCTATATAAATTTTAAGAGAGCATGACTATCTAGTCAGATTATCTCCAATTCCTTGATTAGCTAGTTCATTCGCTCTTTTATTTCCTTCTCTATATATATATGGTTAATGATTATTTTATCAAAATCCTGGCAAATTACAATAGCCCTAGCCAAAAGTGCATCTAGTCTCCTGTTAATAAGAGAGCCTTTTCTTAAGTCATTGATGATGATAGTTGAGTCACCTTCAATCTCTAATTTCTTACATCCTTTAAATTTCTACATAATAATAATCCTTCCACCAGAGCAGACAATTCTTTCCTATTGTTGGTCTCCTTACCAATGAATTTTGCTAATTTGGCCACCTCATTTATTTCCACATTTTGAATGCAACAACCAATGCTAGCCAAGCCTAGGTTACCCCTTGAAGTACCATCAAAATTTAGTTTTATTCATCCCTCTTTTGGTGGTTTCCATTTGCATTCATCTCATTTCTTCTTTGACGATATACCCTCAATTCCAATAAAATGAGGAATTTTAAGACCTTGCCACTTGCCTCTCATCTCCCCATCCCAGTATGAAATAGTCATTTCCTTGTTTACCTTATTCATGTTTTGATTATTTTCTAGTTCTATGATAGAGGCATAAATTTTATTAATAATTTATCCCACATCCAATTTCTTTTCCTGAAAAATCCTCCTATTATGTTCTTTCCATATTTCCCATAGAATTATTGACAGGGCCACAATCCATAGTGAGTCATAAATACTCCCTCGGGTGAGGATATGACAAGAATTTAGTAGATCAATTATAATGTTCGGAAGCGCTGATGTCCAACCAAGTTGTGAACATATCCAGGTCCAACATTGAGTTGAGTGTGGACACCCAAGGAGTAAGTTGTCAATTGTCTCCTCCTCATTTTCACATAAAGAACATCTTCTAGGGTCATGATAACCCATATTCACAAAATTTTCAGCTAGTAGAATCTTATTATGTCATACAAGCCAGGAGAAGAAACCAACCTTAGGAAGACATTCTTTATTCCAACATAAAGTTATCAGGGGGAGTCAGTATTTCTGATTAGCCTTGATCTTAGCAAGTGATATCCCTCCTTAACTATATAATTCCCACTCTTACTTCCATCTCAAACCAAAAAATCCTCTTTAAGGTTCAATGTTGTTTTCCTTTCTTCAAAACTTCTATTCAAAGCAGTAGCACCCAATGGGGAAAGGCCAAGCTCATTCTAGTTTTTCCATTTCCATCCCATTCCTTCATCTACAAAGGAAACATAATCAATGAATTTATCACCTAATTTATCCATCAAATACCTATGAGCATTCACTAGATTCTTATTACAATCCAAGGCCCTATAGCCACCCCAAGAATCTTGCTAGAAAAGGGCTTTCAACCCTTTCCCAAGATTCCACGTGAGTTTATCTTGGATGATGGATATGCAATCCATCATAAAATTCCATATCCTCGAGCCTTTAGGGGGTGAATTTTACCTCAAAATATTAATGGGATCAGCAGTGGTTAGATAATTTTCTAAGAGTATCTTTACCCATTTCAAATGTGGGTTTTTATACTTTTTCCAAACAATTTTGGTGCCCAGGGTTTTACCTTGTAGTTTTATATCTTTTATCCCAGATCCCCCTTCCTCTTTAGGATGACACACCTTGTCTTAGGAAAGGAGAGAGATCTTCTTCTTGTCCCTTGTTCCTTTCCAGAAGAAAGATCTAAGAATTTTGTTAATTTCCTCTCTTTTTTCTTGGTAAATCAATATAGGCCAGTTGAAAAATGGGTTAAGCAGACAGAACAGACTGAACCTTTGTCGCTCTACCTACTGAAAAAATCCATTTTCCATTCCATGCTGCCATTTTATGTTTAAGTTTTCCTATGACATTATCCCATAATTTATTCAATCTAATGCATTTTTATAATGGTAGTCCTAAATACTTGCACGACATATTTCTTGATCTAAAGCTAAGGATTCTAAAGATCTCTTTTTCTGTTGCAGAAGGAGTGTTAAAGAAAAAAATTAAGTCTAGGTTAATTTCTTTCCCAGAAGAAAGAGCATATTGACCAAGGATAGATATATATTCTATCACTTCCTCCTCATAACTTTGGCCATAAAGCATAGAATCATCCAGAAACTGCTGATGCATTGTAGGTTCAATCTCACTCGTAATCTTTATTCCTTTAATCCTGTCCTCTAGCCTTGCCTTATTGATAGCTCTCCCCAAAGCCTCTGTCATTATTATAAATAAAAAGGGTGATATTGGATCACCTTGCCTCAGTCCTCTATTTATCCCAAAAAATCCTTTGGGAGAGTCATTCACTAGAATAGATAATTTTGGGGTTGAGATACATTATAATATCATGTTCACCCACTGTTTAGCAAACCTGAAGGTAGTCAGACACTTTTTCAAAAAACCCCAGTCAACTCTATCATAGGATTTTTTTATATCTAACTTTATTAGCATACTGAGTTCACAATTGTTTTGAACTAAGTGTATGGCTTCTTTTGCTATGATAGCCCCATCATATATTGACATTCCTTGGACAAAACCTATTTGTTCCTCACTAAATAAGTTTGGGAGGAATTTTTGTAGCCTACTTGCTATTGTTTTGGTGAATAGTTTATATAAGGTATTACATAGCACAATAGGTCTAAAATCATAAAAGGATTCAGATTTATCCTTCTTTGGGATGAGGGTAATAAAGGTATTGTTAACTTCTTTTAAAAAAAGTCCTAAATTTTTTACCCCTTCTAGTGCATCACACACATCTTCACCTATGAAATCCCAACACTTCTGAAAAAAAACATGTTGGGAAACCATCAAGCCTTGGAGATTTATCTGGGTTCATTTTGAATAAGACTTTCTTCACTTCCTCCATTGTGATTTTCCCTAAGAGAAATTTGTTATGTTCATGGGAGATAATATTAGGGATGTTACTTATAATGCTATCACGGGCTTCCATATTCCTTTCGCCTAGCATACTAAATTTTTTCTCAAAATATATTATCACCTCCTTAGCTATACCCTCTAGTTCTTCTACTAATTAACCACCCATAATTTTTAATGGAAGTGATTCTATTAACTCTTCTCCCATGTTTAGTGATTGTTGGAAAGTTGACTACCTAATGATGCATGACTAATTTTGTGTTGTCATCATGGCAACAAAGTCATGTTTAGTCTCTATCTTAAAAGATAAAATGACTAAGGAAAACAGGGCAGACAAAGATACTCAGCAATCAGCACATCAACACACGTGTGAGAGATTGATTCAGCATATGCACGTTCAGATATAAGTTTTATGACATGTGCACATGCTACATCCAGACATGCATAGTATGGGGCTATAGTACGGAAAAGTTACAAGCAGATCAATAGACCAGTAGTCCAGGAGACAGAGCATGGAAGCCGACTAAGTGTTTTGATCAGTGTGTGTTATTTTATAATGTAATGGCTAAGCACCTTTGGTTATATGATTGTAATGATGTAATTAACATTGTAGTAAACATGCTTGAGCTGACTTGTTCGAAAGCATTGTATATTTTGTTTTAGGGCCGACTAATGTTTTGTTTTTGGGTCACGCCTATTTGGATTTGAATATATAAGTATGTAATGTAAAGATATGATAGAAGCATTGATTATTATGCAAGAGGAAGATACAGAGGGATAGTACTATGAAGTTAGTATATGATATAGCTCTTTGAGAGAGTAAGAGCATTCACGCATACACGAAACTGATTAGACAACAGTGTCATCACAGCAGTTCATTTTGATATAGTGCATATCATATTTCAGAAGGTTGGAGCCTTCATCTTATTGGGTAGTGAGCCTAGGCAGTGAGCCATATACCTTTAACAGGGTTTTGTAAAAGACTCCTCACAGGGTCCGACCTTTAACCAGGTCATTGTACTCATATTGTACAGACTGCTTCTAACAGGGCAAAGGAACTCTCACAAGTTCATTATACTTAGTACAATATTTGTGGGTACTAATTCCCACCAGGGTTTTCCTCTGATCCAGGTTTCCCCATAATCATATCATGTGTTATGATTTTTTATGTTAAGCTTCATTCTATGTATGTTTGATTATGTTTAAGTTGCTGAAAAGTAATTAATAGACAAACACTGATTCAACCCCCCCCCCCCTCTTAGTGTTTCTAACAATTGGTATCAGAGCTTTGGTCCTTAGAAAATAAGTTTAACCACTTGAGGAGATCATGGACTCAGCAGAAGAAAAACATTTGAAAAAGAATCTTGAAGCAGCTCTTGAAGATCTTGATAGATCTGAAAAAAAAATGAAGAACTTAGACTGAAAATTGATGGCTCACAAATGCTTATCAAGAAATTAAGAAAAGATTTGAAAGATTGCTCTACAAGTGACTTAGGGAAAATGATCAAAAAGCTCAATGAAGAGAATATGTCTCTGGAAGATAAAGTTGAGAATATGGATGAACAGATCACAAACAACCAAATTGCTATTGAAGAGAAGATCAAAGAAAGCAAACAACTAGATGATGAACTCTTGAAATCAAACATGAAAGTTCTGGAATTGGAAAACATAAAAAGGAAGTTGGAATATGAATTAACAGAAGAAAAGGATAAGATTGATAAACTCCACACAAGTTATGATTCACTTCAATCTCAGCTCAATGCACAAAAGAAAAAATGTGATACTATTGGTCTTGGATTCAATATAACACAAACTGAAGTCAATTCATTACAAGAAAGAGAGAAACCTCATGAAGCACTTTCAGAAGCAAGGAAAGTTGAAAATTTTGAAGAGATTAAAGCAAATCTACCAAAAAGGGAAATCAAGCAAGATAACAAAACTTGTTATGCATGTAACAAACATGGTCATTTGGCAAGAGATTGCAAAAAGGTAAGACCCTTCAATGGTAATTGTTTCTCTTGTAATAAATTTGGTCATAGGGCTATACATTGCAGAACAAATCAAAGAAATCAGTCACAGCAGAATCAAAGAAGAATGAATCAAAATAATCAGATAAATCAACCTCAAAGGAATCTATAGAACACCACATGTTAGATATGTAACTACAATGGACACACAACAAAGCAATGTAGCATGATGAACAATAGCATCAGACCTCCTATCATTTGTCACACATGTGGAAAGGCTGGACACATCTCAAGATTTTATAGATCCAAAACTCAAAAGCAAGAGAATCCTAAGAAATCGCTATTTGAAGAGAAAGGAGAAGTTAAGTTTGTTCAAGCAAATGAAGATTCAAGCAGAATTTGGGTTGAAGTAAAGAAGGACAAGGATGTTGACAAAGTAGTTGATGCATCCACAGTGGACACACCCTCTACTTTTGCTTGAATAGACCTTCTTGGTCTTAGGGGGAGCTATTCTAGCTCAGGACCCCTGCGCGGTTGGTATACTCACCTCTGAGTATGCGCCTATGATATCATGGTTACAAGAACATAATATTGCTATGTGCATTCACACACTGTCTAAAATGCATCAGGATCTAAGTTTCAAAATCTCTGAGTAATTTGCGTACGGTTGCAAATACTAAATGCGGTAGATTGCATAAAGGAAAGAAAGTATTCAATTTTTCTCACACTTTCATTCGAAGAGCACAGAATTTGGAGAGCATTGGAGCACTAGAAATCAAGGCATGAAGGCATAACAGATTTGGCAGATGAGCGAATAGATAAGAAGTTTGGAACAGAACCCTAACAGTCGCGCCGTTTCAAAATTTTGTGAAACCCTTCTTAAGATAATTCCAAGTAAGTATGCCGACTCCAGTTATGTTTGATATAGTAGAGAAGAAGAGATTTGTATTCAAGAAACATCCATTCAAATCCATATTGAATGATGTGGAAGGGGCTTTGTCCAAAACTCCGTTAGGTGTTGTTCACGTAGAAGATATCCGCGCGTATATTTACTATAAGAAGGAAACAATAGGAGATGTCAAAATAGCTACTCATATGGCATCCTTGATGAAACCTGACTACACATTCAAAGATGAATTCGTGCACTTGATTGATAACCCTATCTTCAAGTATTCTAATGCGCATGAGTTTGATGAGCCTGAATGGGTAAAGATTTTGTTGAGCAGAATACATGATGATCTTTACTGGATTGGTGAGGTCCCTGTGCATATCACCACAGACCTAATTCATGAATTAAATAGACTTCCCAAGACTGGACCACTCTTTCCCACTGGCAAGGATGTCAAAAAGTAGATTGAACAAGTTTGTCTATCCAAAAGTGACAAGCACGGAATGACAATTGACCCTATCAAAGAAGATGACATAAAACTTCTGACAATGATACTCGGGTATAAGTTTCAGCAAGCTAGCATATTGAACAGTGTCTCTGCAGCAACAATCCTAGCAGCTATCAGAATGGTGAAGGATAACACTCAATACAACTTATGTGAGATCTTGTGCGGTCAATTGATTGACAACATTCGAATCATCAAACATGATAGGAGCAAGACATTTAGGTTTGGATCTCTAATCATCTACTTGTATTTCCATATAGTTGGAAAGGTTTCAAACCTTTACCTAGATAGGAGCAAACCCACAATGTCTCAGATATCACTCAAAGTCACATTAGAGAGCAGTGCAAGGGATGCCATGGATATGGATATAAAGACATTCGGGATCAAAATGCAGAATAGGTACAAATTATCTAAGAAGATAGTTGACAAACACAAGGATAGCATATATTTCATGGTAGAAATAGATTGCACATGCATGGAGGCAGTTGAACCTAGAACCAAATGGATTCATCCTCTTGGTTATGAAGTGGAAGAACATGTGCTAGAAGGATATGTGCAAGTTCTATTGTCAGCGCCCAAAGATCCTAATGAGCCTAGGTGGGGAACTTAAAGAGAGAAGACCAATGAAGTGGATACTGTCTTACACAATGCTGATAATAAAAGGAAAGCACCCAAAATTACATCTAACATTTTGAAAGTTCATGGAATCACTCAAGATGATCTTGACAAAGCCAGAGATGCCAAGATAGCAAAAGAACTTGAGAAAGCTGAATAGATCTAGAAGAAGAAGAAAGTAGAGAGCACCTCTGCGCCCTCTACCACCATTGACTTAGATTCATCTCCATTGACTACACCAAGAAAGAAGACTAGAGGAAGAAAGCAGGCACCTACAAATCACCCATCCTTAAGGAACACTTGGAGCAAAGCTAAGATTACTCAAGCTCCGCCTGAGGTAGGATTTAGACCTAGTCTAAATGTTTTGAGGAACAGGATTGTTAATGAAGGAAGATTAGATACACTTTCTAAATTCTATGACAAGTATCAAGAAATTGATAAAGCTGAGATACACTCTATGATCATATCTCATATGATCAAGTTCAAGAAGATAGTTCTTGACCTCAAGACAGTGATACTGAATCAGTTATGGAACTTATTAAAGATCATGAAAAGACATGCAATTGAGGAAGATATGAGGATAAGAGAAGAAACATTGGATACTCTTCTTCCTATATGCTCGAATGATGAGAAGGCGATATTGTTAGATCTGGTGAAGCCTCATCTCCAAACTAAGACAAGGACCCTAAAAATTATGAACAAGGAGTATGAACAGATAGGTAAGGAGACTGAGAAGGCATTTTCACAAGTCTTTATGGACAGACACAAGTATCCACCAATGGCGCCTACAACAAAAGTTACTCCTACTCCTCCCAAACAGGCTACAGAACCAGTAATTCAGATAGCGCCTATGATAGGTCCACAGGTCTCAGCACCCACAATGACAATAACTTTTGATACAGATAAAGACTCAGAAGACACTATAGTAGTTGACAATGTCAAGATATCCATGACTGCATCTGAAAAAGATATGGACAAAGTTGATAAGGCATTTGTAAGCA
>MU225439.1:954051-964456 GCA_018584345.1 Thuja plicata
ATTGACTGGTATACTTTGCATATTTACTGAGTATCGGTAAATAATTTTTACTGCTTATCGGTTATCAAGGAGAATAAGGACAAACAAGGTAAACCGACAGACAGTCATTTATTTCAAGTATTTCAAAGGCATACATTTTGTAGGAACTTAATAATCTGAGGTGTATCAATTGGTGGATTGAAGTTTAAAAGGATAAATTTTTGAGGCAGCTGATTCACCCCCGCCCTCTCAGTTATTACTAACAATATATATATATATATATATATATATACATTTTTTCTTAAAAAAATCTTTGTATTATAAAAAAAATTTCTTTGACAATTATTTATATATATATATTATATAGAATCAAACTTAAGAAATTATATAGAATAAGGCAACCAAACGAATGCAAAAAAATAAATGAAGGTATCCCAACATTATAAAATCCAAGTAGAACTTAGGGTAAGAAAGAAAGATCCCTAAAACTAACTTACAAACCAAACATATTAATACAAAATTGTTGGCTTAAACTGTGAATTTGAACAACCATTAAGATTGTTAATAGCACTATAAATTATTAGCTATGAGAATCATAAACTAATTAGACTTGCTATCATGCTAAAATTGTAAATTTTGTTCCTTATTTTGTTTTAGTTGCACTATACATTTACTATTCTTCCTACATAACACTCGAATTTGTGAAAATTGGTATTAAATATATAAATACATCTAGTTTTCTATATAAATGTTAAAATGATATGTCAAATAGAATCGACAACCACATTATTATTATTCTAAAACCCAAAATGATTGCTTTCCAATTCAAATCATCAATGAAAATTGTAGAACTTGTTTTGAACACAACAAACCATTAATTTTTACCAGCTAAGTAATCCCATAATATATCTTTTAAGATATTAGCACACTTGGAAAATTGATAGTTGGTTGGTTGAATCATAATATGTATCAATATATCCCCACAAATTTATCAAAATCACCTTTAGAATTTCAAACTTTGGCAATCATTTTGGTCAAAAACTTGGATCTAAATTTACACTTCCAAATATGATTTAGCGCAACAATTAGGTGCTAGTTAAGACAGATATGAAGTTAAACAAATAATATGGGTCACACGCGCCACGAATTAAAAAGCCGTGTTGAAATTTACAATAGATTGTCCAATTGGGACGTTAGAATCGTTAAAACTGAATAAGATAATGTCGGTGCATTTAGTTCAAAATTTCCTATTTTCTGAGAACGTTATAGAAAGTATGTTTGTTCTTCAACGTTCATTCATCTTTATCATTTTAAGTAATTTATCTAATCAATTAATGGATTTCTTCTTCTTTAACTGAAGCATCCATTATTCAATTATATAAGAGAAATTTTCATAGATCATCTCAACTAGGAGCTCTAATATTTAATTTAGTAGCAAGACATACTTGTTGATTTTTTGGGTCTATTAGGCCAAGGCTACCTCTAAAACTCTATCAAATACAATGAGTGCAAGAAGAGACAACAATAACTAGCAATACAATCCAATTTGGACTTCAAATTATTTTAAATTTTTTTGTTTAGATTTTCATAGTCACATTTGGATGGAATCCACTAGGAAGAGTAGTACACATGAGTAGAAATGGTGATCATATTAGCAACCTAAATTTTTCTAGTTAACCTTGATAAGAATCTATTGTCCTAATTGAGTTGGTTTATCTTTTTAGTCTACTTAAAAATAAAGCTCACATTTTAGAAAGAGAGACCCCACTCTAAAGGGAATGTCGAGATATCTAGTTATCTCCTAATATTAGATTTATCTATTCCATTGGCATTTATTACGGCATAGAGTCATGGCAAGGTCCATAAAAATGCAGTCTTGTTATAGACTAATTTAGAACCAAAAATTGTAAGAATAAAAATTTACGATTTCTAATGTATTATTTAATTCTTATTCAAGTTTTTACAGGAACAACATGTTATCATAAAATAATGAGAATCATAACCGTCTTAATTTATGGAACAAAAGTACCTTAATTTTAAAACTATTTATATTTAACTAAAGAATGTTATAAATACATAAACAATATTTTTTTATTATAAAATCATCCATAAATTACAAATAGTATTTTAAAATAAAAATTAATACTCTATGATGAAAGAATCAAATACAAGAAGCACTTAAATTGTTTGTCCACGCCTTTCATAATAGAATTACTTTTTAGTAAAGTAATAAACATTGATATATGACATAGAGATGGCCCCATTTGACAAAAGAAGCGTTGTTTATTATCTTATAAAGAAAAGATTGTGTCCTTACAGAATCTTAGCCAAAAGTAAGAATCTTCTTATACAATAGCAAATCCTACTAAACCCAAGGAAAAATTATTTCCATTCTTTGATTACAAAGTATAATAGAATCTTTTATTAAGGGATAATACAGTAGAGAAAATATCTAGATAAAGTTATGTCAAATCTACAACTTTTCACAAGCTTCACTTCTTGCCTATACAAATAGTAAACTCTACACTAGCCAAACACATCACTTGCCACTTTCATCTCTCTTTTCGTAGGGCTTTGCTTCTCCGCAAGAAACAAACCCATCTCACTTCATTTCAAAAACTTATATTTTTCTATAACCTTGCAGCCTATGTACATCATCCCTACACTATCTCTTGTCTCCCCTGTTATGGTGGAGCAGAAACAGAGTAAAGTACTGGACTAAAATGAATTGAATTGGAGCACTATAGTTCTTAGCTTTCCCTCAAAAAATAGACAGAGTCCACTTATTTTGAAAAAAATAAAATATTGTTTTTGTATAACTGTACATCATCTCTCTCCCCTGTTACGGTGGAGGAAGAACAGAGCAGCGGATTCAAAATAATGAAATGAATCGGAGGAATTTACAAGAATCATCATATACATATAAAACAGAAGAGGGCAGAGCATGAAAGTCTACATAATTGAACAAGCCTCTGGATTGTCGTCGCTGAAGAGCGAGGTGTATCTTTCCTCAGTTTGCTGCGGATTGGGGAAAGTGGGGTCCACGTTCCTTACATAACCGGCGGGAGCTTTCTTATCGTAGACTTGAGGAGCATATGGACAGTATACCAGATTGTAGGGCTTGTATGGCCACATCTCTGCTTTTTTCCCAGTCCTACTTTTCACCCTCTTCAACACCTTGTTCGCCTCCACGTACCCCGTCACTGTCACTTTGAATTGCTTTCTATCCACTTCCAACGTTCTCACGCCTGCACTCAACTCACGTTAATATAAATACTTACTCCCATGCAAGAAACATGTTTTCATGAAAAGTGTCTATGAATCTCACCTTTCATATTTTCTAGCGACTTCCTCACTTTTCTTTCGCACCCTTCGCAGTCCATTCGAACTTTCACCTCAACAGTCTGCAATTGCATAACATGAATGCTCAATTAACATGCCGCTTCATTTGTTTCGTGACATCTAACGTATATAATGAGAAAACAAGAGAGAATGGGATACCTGAAACTGCTTAAGCTTCTTGTGCCGGCGAATAGTTGCTGCCTCCATCATGCTTTCTAAAAGAGCCATGCCACCCATCTTCGGTATTACTCAAATAAAGACCAAGCTCAAATGTTTCAAAACAAAATATAGAGACTCTCTTCTTACAGACACAAATCCATAGGATTAATAAAAAGATGGATTAGATTGATGAACAAAACGAATGCTCCGCTCTCTATTTATAAGGAAGGCGATGTGATGCAGAGATCTGGATAAACCAATTACCTCTCTTGGATCTCTAAAAAGACACGTGTCTGTCTAGTAAAGTCTGAAAAGAAAAACTGCAAATCGAGCCGGAAAAAAGAAACGTGGCAGGAGGAGAGTGGATGCGTGGAGATGGATGAAGAGAATCTTTGTTTCTTGCTTGGGCGAAGTAACGGGGTACGTTCCCAAGGGGAAGGAATGAGCGCTTCCTTAATAGTTTATGTAGACTAGTCGACTTGAAGACTTGATTGGTTTATTGGGAATGGTAGAGTATAACCGTTTCAACCGGTAGAGTAAATGTATGGGGGTCGTTTTCAAGGAATTTTCGTGGCAATTGCTTCTGGGACATGCGATTGTTAATACAGCGGTTCAACTGTAAAGAGAAACTACATTACTTTATCTCAACAGACATTCATCAGAAGTGCACGTGTTCTTCTGGTGAGCTTGCCTTTTATGGAAACGGGAAGATGAGCTTGCTAAAGAAAATGAGCCCCCGTTTTCACTTTTCCCATTCATAAAAACTAAAAGGCCAAAAAGAGTCCAGTCGGGAGCTTGAGTTTGTCCCTTCTATCTCCTTTTGTCCGTTTGTTAGCGTGGCAGGCCGAGAGGAAAAGGGCTAAGTCAAAATCGATAATACGGGTCGAATCGATGATCGAATCAACACGCGCCACGAGTTATAAAGCTGCGTTGAAATTTGTAGTAAACGGTCCAATCCTGACGTCTAAACAATTACAACTAGCTCTCCGTCAAACTTTAACCTGTTCATCTTTATCGTTATAAGTTAATTTTAGTAGTAAAGGGTTAAATTTTTCGATAGACTTGAATTAGGCGAGGAAATGACATCCCATTTCCACTGGCATAAGCGGCGAAATGGCTATCCAGTCGATAGAATGGACAATTACTCTAATCTTATTATGTTTTTCAATTTAATTAATAAATAGCAATTAATTACCTAGTCATAGTCATTATTTTGTGGGGATTCGTTAGATTTCTTAAATTATAGATATGATAGTTAGTTAACTTTTGATACATATTGTAATATGGAATTTAAAAGTTAAATTTTACTAGACATTTGATGTATTTATTTAGAAGGTGTTTCAAATAGAAGTTTTTTAATGAGATTTCTAATTCTTAAATTATAGATTTGAAGTTTTTATTTTTAATAGAAAGACGTAGTGAACAAATCACTATGGAGAACTTTGGAATTTCCAAGAAGCATAGAAAATTTTGTGAATTACATCTAAAATTTTATTTCTACCATTTTTTATCTTGTGAAATTGACATCTATTTTCATTTGTGTCTCCAAATTACAAGCTTGGTTATTATGAAAAAGACATGGTTTTCACATCTTTAGTACTGTTAAAAAAATGACTTGGGCCAAATAATTGAATATGATCTAACATGTTCTTATTGAAAAACAAGATGTCCTAAGAACCTTGTTATCTACAGAAACTATTAATCTAATCCCACATACCAACATGGATCTATGGATGAAAATCAAATGAAGAACATGTAAAGGGGAAATGATTGCTAAGATAATTAATATTTCTACCTTTTATTACTATATTAATTATTTTAAATAAAATAAGTAAATTGCAACCACACTCATTGTTATTTTATTCCCACAAGAAATATAAAACATGATTTCTGATTATATTTGTGTCATCTAACCAAACATCACAAATTTACTCTAAAATACGAACCATATTCAAATCAAATTTGAGAAAATACCAAAAAAAAAAACTTAGATCATACTACATTTATGAATAAACTATAATGTATATACAGTTACAACTTTATTTTTATTTTTAAAAATTCAAAATAAATTTTATATTATAAGCTCTAAATTATTTGACAATTATTTATATTTAACCAAAACAAATGATAAATATATAAACAATACTTTTTATTAGAAAATCATATATAAACTACAAATAATTAAATAAAAATAACATTCTATTATGAAAGATTCAAATAGAATAAGTACTTATTATTTAAATATTTGGACTAGAAATGGTTATCCAACCCTTATTTATGCATAAATTATTCTCATATCCCACAACTTATGTTTCGGTGCATCATAAAGACTAGATGGACAATATCCCTTTATTAATAGAATTACCATTTACTTAATTAAGCCTCTATAGGATTTTCCTATGGAGCGGGCATACAACCGTACGTCTATTTATTACCTCATGCTCCATACCTGTCTCACACAGACCGCTTCGCACCCGCTTTTCTCAAACGATTTTGGAGAAAAATTTGTCCCCAAAATGATGATTCAAATCTGTTTAGATGGCCTTATCTCTGCTCAAATGGATTTTGCAACATTGTATATTGTCTAATGATAGAGTTAAGTTTTTCTTAAATAATGAAACATTGATATTTGACATGGAGATGGCCCCAGTCGACAAGAAATGTTTTCTATTTTCTTATAAAGAAAACATGGTGTCCGTACACAATCTCTAACAGAATCTTTGGAGAACAAGGAGTCTCTCTTATACAATAGCAAGTCCTACTAAACTACGGGGCAGAACAAATCCCAGCAAACTGTCACTTCGGGTGCATTTGTTCTGCCGCGTATCCATTTTCCTAAACTCGAGATAAGTATTTCCATTCTTTATTACAAAGCCACGTGTCTGTCTAATAAAATCTTAAAAGGAAAAATGCAGATCGAGCCTTATAAAAGTAACGTGGCAGCAGGAGACAGAATGCGGGGAGATGCATGAAGGGAATCTTTGCTGGTTGCTTCGGCGAATCAACTGGGTAAAACAGATAATATGTGTCCAATCGTAGCTCCAATTTACAATTAACGGTCCAATGCTAATATCCGAACTGAAGCGAGAGATGTGGATAAACCAATCACTTGTCTTGGAGCTCTGCGAAGACACGTGTCTGCCTACCAAAGTGTTAAAAGCAGGTCAAGCCGTATAAAAGTAACGTGGCAGCAGGAGAGTAAATGGGCGGAGATGGATGAACGGAATCGTTGTTGGTTGCTTCGGCGAAGCAAGAGGGAGGAATGAACGCATAGTTATTGGTGGTCTACATCAATTATTTTAGATAGATTCTGGATTGAAGACGTGATTGGTTTGTGAGGAATGGCAGAATATGACCGTTTCAACAAGTCGAGTAAATGTATGGCGGTCGTTTTCAAGGTATTTTCGTGGAAATTGCTTTTCGGACATGCAAATGTAAATGCAGCGGTGCAACTACATTTACTTTTTCTCATCAAACAGTCATTGGAAGGGCACGAGAAGCTGCCCTTGCCAAAGAAAACGAGCCCCAGTTTTCACTTGCCATTCATAAAACCTTAAAAAGATTAAAGAGTCCTGTCAGGAATCTTAGTATATCCTTTTCTCCCATTCTTAGCATGCCAGGCGGAGAGGAAATGAATTAAGTTAAACAGATAATATGGGTCGAATCGAGGATCCAACCAACACGCACCACGATTTAAAAAGTGGCGTTAAAATTTACAATAGACAGTCCAATCGTGACGTCCGAATCGTTAAAAGTAATAAGATAATGTCAGTGCATTTAGTCCAAAATTTCCTATTTTCTGGAGACGTTATAGAAAGTATGTGTGTTCTTCACGTTCAACCTGTTCATCTTTATCGTTTTAAGTTTCGCGATCCTTTTTTCAGTAAAAGGGTGAGTTTGTGGGTAGACTTGAATAAAGATATTGAGGAAATGAGTCCCAATTTCCACCGTCAAAGCGATTAGTTGGATTAAGAATGTTAGGGTGGATTTTGTTGATGCCGAATTGAACGTAAAATTTGGTACGGGACTTTCTCTCTAACAAAATAGTTATGGGATTTGTTGGATTTCTTTATTGGGTTATTTTTCTGTGCAGAGTGCCACCGTCTAAATAAAAGGGGTATGGTTGTAATTGTCTTCAGAGCAAAAGAAAAATATATAAATATACAGTTTTGAAGTTTTCAAAATTTTCAAACTTTTTATTTTGAAAAAATCATTTCAAAATATAATTTAAACAAGAGCTGCATGCAGCTGGAGTGCCCACTCCCTGACATTTGCAAAAAAATTGACTTCTATAGCGTTGCTCGTGTTTGGTGACGCAAAGGTTGATGTTAATGGTCAAAATTATCTTCTGTTGCTGTAGTGAATTTCATCAACACAACCTTATAAACAAATTTCAGCTTTTCGAGAAACACATTAACAAATAAAGGTAACAAAACATGTTTTCTGATCTTTTGTGAGATATGCTCTTTTGTAATGGAAGCAAACAAGATAAATGACCTCCACTTAAAATAACAACACTTGACCATTAATTTGATCCAGACCGTGCTTATAAAAATATTGAAAGGTATTAAAAAAATTAGAAACAGAAGTTGAGTACATTTACATAAATTTCTTCCACAGCTTTTTTTTAGGAGATCCAGTTGACATCTGATTCATAACCAGAACTACTGTAAATAATGATTCATATTTCTTGTACATAATCATATTATGATTCATAATCATATGTTGATTCATATTATGATCCATAATCATAACTTGATGTTTTCAGTTCTTATGATGCTATAACCAAGTGCAATTCCAAATAGACGGAAGCGACCTTTTGATGCCTAGTATCAATATTGGGAGCAGGGATAGTTCAATGGCTGCACAGATCAGAAGTTATTTCAAGTCTACTTCACTATAAAATCCCAAACCAATACAATCTTTCAAAAAAGTAGGTGAATTCATTTTAAAACTGAATATAAATATAGACCTGTGCAATTACATCCTTGAATGGAGAATCTATGAAATCAAAGTATTAAAACTAGTTTGAACAAGGAATCTATCCACTACATTTATGTGGAACAATTACTAGTCCGACCATTAGCTATTTCTATCAACAAACAGTAATGAACGAGATGTTAAATATTGTAGCAAGGTCCAGCATGAAAAAAAAACATTCCATTTTTATGTAAACCCACGAGTTTAACATAAAGTTTTCATTTTAAATTTAGACACTTCATAATTAAATCGTTACTTACATTACTTAGTATGTGACTTACAATAAGCAAGTACCCAAAAAATGGTATGTTAACTGCAATTTAAGCATACAAACACACGAGAGAAAATTTATTTTATAAAGTCTATCATCAACAAGCAAACAATAATCCACCTGAAAAAACCTTTCAAATGTTTCAACTTCTCTTGCTTTATCCATACTGAAACATGAATGTGTTGATTAAAATTGACTACAGAAACGGAACCTGTAAAAATTTAAAATAATATCTAAAAGGTTGTGTTAAAAGAGAATCTAAAATGTTGTGGTGTGATCAATATTAAGCCCAATTTCAAAAAATAGGAATTCATCCTGTTGCATTGGTGGTCTTACTATATCTTATGCAATGAGTAATCTTTGAACATTCGGGGATCCTGTACTTGGAGAAGATAAAAGGCTTGTCAGGGTACAAGGGCTAGTGAGTTTAAATAGATATAGTGTTTGAGAGATAGTCTAGCTTCTAGCTGATCCATATAAGGAGATAATTTCAAATTGTCAGCCATGGAAACAAATAGATATCAATGTCGGTATGCTCGTCAAATTTTAAGGCCATTGGTGCAGAAAGTGTGAGAGATGAGAATGTGCCTGTAAGAAAATGTTTTAGTATTTTGTAACTAATTTTTTTAAAATGAATTAGTGTTGCTTCAATTTTTACTATTAGCGAAGGAGAAAAATGTTAGAGAAAATCTTCTTATCATTTGAATTGAAGATAGAGTCACCTTAGTCTTGACTGAATGTAAAATCCCTTAGCCATAGATTAAGAATCCTCCATAATGCATTTTTTCACAAGAAGTAATAAGAATAAAGTTTACAAGTATAGTATATTATAGAACTGCCTCATGTTCAGAGGTAGCTTATGCATGCCTATATTGAAGCTCTTTTTGATGGTGCATGGAAAAAGTATTCAAAAGTGGTAAGGAAAATAAATAGCTCTTGTATTCAAAGTTGTGCAAGATGAAAGTTTTCAGAAGCTATTGTTGTGTGGTGGAGACATTTTGTAACCTTTCTCATTTTGATGTTGTGAAGCAGCATCTAAAGTTCATGTATGATTAGAAGATATTGAAGATAGAAAGTATTTATGATTCATTTGATAAATGTATTCTAGAAGCTGAAAAAGTCATCTTTGATTTGAAAATACCATCAAACCACTTGTTGACTGATTGAAGAATACAGATCTTGAATCAGAGAAGGATTAAGAATCTTCATGCCTTGCTACATCACTTCTGACTAATTATTTTGAATGAATTTCACTACACACTCTTCTCAAATAATGAATCTTCCCTATGCAACTTTCTCTTTATGGTTTCTAGCATTTTTTGAATATTGGCTTTAAAAAAATACTATGTGCTCCCAGATTGCTCCATGCTCATTGTTTTGTTTTGATTTCCCTATTCAAACCTAATCTTCTTTCTCATAGTTGTTTCTTAGAAAATTTTTAGAATGTATGGGTTTGTGTTTTCTAAGATATTCCTAGCCAATTAGAAGATTCAATGAATAGCAGATGAATCAGAGGATGGGAAAATTTATGGCAAATCTTTATTGTGTTCTGGCAATTTGCAAACAATTGTATTTATTTTCTAATGGGGTGAGCTAACCTTGCAAGCTATAGTTGGGTCAAATAATAAATTATCTTATTGTGGAATATTGGAAAAGCATCCATATATATATATA
>MU225439.1:969917-994588 GCA_018584345.1 Thuja plicata
CCCTCTTCAACACCTTGTTCGCCTCCACGTACCCCGTCACTGTCACTTTGAATTGCTTTCTATCCACTTCCAACGTTCTCACGCCTGCACTCAACTCACGTTAATATAAATACTTACTCCCATGCAATAAACATATTTGAATGAAAAGTGTCTATGAATCTCACCTTTCATATTTTCTAGCGACTTCCTCACTTTTCTTTCGCACCCTTCGCAGTCCATTCGTACTCTCAACTCTACCGTCTGCAATTGCATAAAAACAATGCTCAATTAACATGCCGCTTCATTTGTTTCGTGACATCTAACGTATATAATGAGAAAACAAGAGAGAATGAGATACCTGAAACTGCTTAAGCTTCTTAGGCCGGCGAATAGTTGCTGCCTCCATCATGCTTTCTATCACACCCATCGCACCCATCTTTGGTGTTACTCAAATAAAGACCAAGCTCAAATGTTTCAAAACAAAATATAAAGACTCTTCTTACAGACACAAATACAAAGGATTAATAGAGAGATTAGATTTATGAGCAAAACGAATGCTCCGCTCTCAATTTATAAGGAAGGCGATGTGATGCAGAGATCTGGATAAACCAATCACGTCTCTTCGATCTCTAAGAAGACACGTGTCTGTCTATTAAAGTCTGAAAAGAAAAAAATGAAAATCGACCCGTATAAAAGAAACGTGGCAGGAGGAGAGAAAATTCGTGGAGATAGATGAAGGGAATCTTTGTTTCTTTCTTCGTTGAAGTAACGGGGTACGTTCCCACGGAGAACTATTTTAGATAGATTCCTCGATTGAAAACTTGATTGGTTTATTGAGAATGGCATGGTATAACCGTTTCAACTGGTCAAGTAAATGTATGGCGGTCATTTTCAAGGAATTTTCGTGGCAATTTCTTATGGGACATGCAATTGTAAATGTAGCGGTTCAACTGTAAAGAGAAA
This sequence comes from Thuja plicata, assembly GCA_018584345.1. Taxonomy (NCBI): domain Eukaryota; kingdom Viridiplantae; phylum Streptophyta; class Pinopsida; order Cupressales; family Cupressaceae; genus Thuja; species Thuja plicata. The sequence goes on from MU225439.1 coordinate 970,860, forward strand.
CTACATTACTTTATCTCAACAGACATTCATCAGAAGTGCACGTGTTCTTCTGGTGAGCTTGCCTTTTGTGAAAATGTCTACAGTAGATACGAGAGGATGCCCTTGCTAAGGAAAACGAACCCCCGTTTTCACTTTTCCCATTCATAAAAAGAAAAAGATAAAAAGAGTCCTGTCGGTCTGAGTTTGTCACTTTTATCTCCTTGTCCTTCCTCAATGTGGTAAGTCAAAATAGATAAGATGGGTCGAATCGACGATCAAATCAACACGCGCCACCAGTTATAAAGCCGCATTGAAATTTGCAGTAAACGGTCCAATCCTGACGTCTGAATGGTTACAACTGAATAAGATAATGTCGGTGCATTTAGTCCAAAACTTTTGCTTCTTTATCGTTATAAGTTAATTTTAGTAGTAAAGGGTTAAGTTTGTCGATAGACTTGAATTAAGAATATTAGGCGACGAAATGACACACCATTTTCACTGGCATAAGCGACGAAATGGCTATCCAGTCCATAGAATGGACAATTACGTTTTTTTAATTTAATTAATAAATAGTAAGTAATTATCTAATCATAGTCATTATTTTGGATAGATAGACATTGTAGATTTCTTAAAATATATAGATATGCTAGTTTTTTTTTGTTTTTTTTTTAGAATAATTCATTTTCTTTGGCTGAGAGCCAAGGACTAAGGGGTATCCATTCCACCAAATTTGCCCGGGGCACAATCCCGGCCTCATCCCTTATCAAATGTCTTCACAAGAGTTGAACCCTGGTGGGCTCAATGAGAACCATTGAACTTCACCAGTCGACCAATTCACAATTGACATGCTAGTTATTTAACTTTTGATACATCTGTTTATAGTTTGAGATTTGTAATATAGAATTTAAAACTTAAATTTTAATAGAGATTTGATGCATTTATTTAGGTGTTTTAAATGAAAGTTTCTTAATGAGATTATTGATTTTTAAATAGTACATTAAGTTCTTTTTAATTTTGATTTTTTCCTCTATTTAAATATATATTTTCTTTAAATGACATTTGAAAACTAACTATATCAGTTCTTTCTTCAAATTGATCCTTAAAGAAATTCATGGTGTAGAGAAATATTCACTGTAGTGAGTTCAAAAAGCTAGAAAATTTGATACTTTTTCTATAAATATGTTCCCTTTTTAATATTTGTAATAATTTTTTTTTTTTTAATTTTTAAATCTAATTTTTTTTTTTAATTTATAAATGTTGATTGAGATGATATTGATCAAATGACTATGAAAGTATTAGTGTACTTACTATTGTTTTGAATTAAGTTCAAAGTATAATTTCTATCTAGAATGGTATACACAAACCATTGTAAATAATTATATGTTAGTGACATTTATAGAATCATTACAAAAAATCAATATAGTATAAATGTTAGAAATTTTGAAAGTGTAGCTTACCTCACGATTATCGATTTTATTTTTAATTTAAATCGAGTACACTTTTTTATTTTCTTTGTGTCTTGTTACAATCATGTTTGAAATACTTAAATTTTGCAAAGAGTTTACTTCAATACATTGACTTTATTGTTTACTCTTTTTCAACTTTTGAAACTCAACTTTTAAAACTAGCATACCTATCTTTATAAGAATATATGTCAAGTAAAGATATCATATTTGTTCAGTATTCCAGTTAAAAAATAATTGTAATAGTATATTATAATTAACATAAAATCTTTATTATATTATGATATTATAATTTATATCAAAATTTATTAAGATATGATTATACAATTATGTTTTTTTTATAATCCTTATATTTTTATATTTCCATTAAAAATCTTTATAGAAATGTTCAACAAAATGGTGCCAAATTATTATTATTATATTATTATATTTCTATTAAAATTTTCAAAAGAAAAATAAAATATCAAGACAACATCATCATCATTATCAATCCATTTTATTATTATAATTTTATTCAATATTCATTTTATCCTTATCCTTGGGAAATAAGTAGATTTTCTTATCCTTATTATATTATCATATCATTATATTTCTATTAAAATATTCAAAACAAAAATATCTTTTAAGACGATAAAATTTTGAAGGTAGCTATGATAAATGATCCAAATATCTTTATAGTATGCAAATTGGCTACTCTATTTAATGATCCAAATCCTAAATGTTTTACTCTTAGTTGTTCTCCCAATGCTTTAAAATGGTTGAGAACTTATAGATTATTGATATCTAAAATGAGTAAATGCCTTTAAATGCTAGTACATAATATATACATTTTCTAACTTAAACTTACTATAAAATTATTTTAGAAATGAAATGATTAATCATTTTATTGCTAGTTCAACCTTGTCACCAAAAAAATGAGCTTAGATGAGTAAATCGTTGTATATAGGTGTCTTATAACTTTATGGAGATAGATGCATAAATAAAAGTGATAAAATTATTGGATAAGGCAAATGTGTATGAGTAGATGTGTATTGTCCTGCCAATGAACCCATGAGAATTTAACCTAACTTTACACTATGTGGATGCAATAATTTTTTTTCTTAAATGTTAAACATACATAAACAATACAAATGAACATTCAACAATAAAAATGTGGAAGCAAGTACAACATAAGTGTAAGTAACATTATTAACTTATGATAAGACAATATACCAATGTTCATTAAACTAGTTAACTATCCCAAGGGTTCCAAGACGTAGTTACTTTTAACTACATTGACTAAAATACTAAGAATGACCACAACATAATCACATGATATATCTTACATTCATTTTAAAACCCAAATGAAATATTTCTAATTCTTTAATTAGCCATAATGAAATGAACACATGTCAATAAGGAAACTAACATATAAATTGAATACAAGGAATCAAGATACATTCACCATATTAATATAAACAAAGGTATAATCAATATGATATAATTGATACATCGTAGCACACATATAGTACATCTTCCACTACACATGCCGCAGTGATCACAATAATGAATCACAAGCCATAATATGATGTCTCCTGAATGGATGTCTTAAGTAAATACATAATGGAATTCATGATAAAAATCTCATGGTGACAATAAGAATCTCCAAACAATGAAAATAGAAGAAACAACTGTTAGTAATAACTTAGAGGGGGGGTGAATTAGTGGCCTCAAAAATTAATCCTTAAATCAACCCTTAAAACTTAGTACCAAAAAATTATGCCTCTAGTTATCTTTAGTCCTGTAAGATGAATGCCTCCAAATACTTATATCAAATTACTACTTGTGGAAATGCTTTGTAAAACCTTCTACTATATGTTTACCGATAAGCAGTCTTTCTATTTACAGAAGCACAGTAAATAACTAGTGTATACCGATTAATCTAGATTACTTATGTGAAATGCAAAACAATAAAGTAATGACTCATAAACACATGACACATGGGTTTTTAACGTGGAAACCCTGTTAAGGGGAAAACCACTGGGACTAGTACCCCAAATTTTCACTCTTCTAAAGTGAGCTCGGTGAAGAGCCAACCCTGTTAAAGGTTACAAACACATTATTAGGTGTGACCTTGTTAGAGGATTTAATAAATAGTTTGTCACTTAGTATCTGGCATCTAATGCTACCATCCTTGATCAAACACTCACTTGGCTTGTCAATAGGTATCGGGCATATCCAATGCTACTTTGCATGATCAAAATTTTTGATACTCCTTGGGATGTATCTCAATTAGAAAAGAATTTTAAGTCCTGCTCGGTTAAGAGACTTGATGCTTCAATGGTTGAATTGAAACATTAAAATGATCTATTCACACATACAAATTGAATCGCAGATTTTCAGATCTAATGTAAGTGCATTACCTTTATGATCAATGTTATCAATTCAATATCTTTTCTCCACACTGTTCGGCTCTGTGATGTTGTATCACTGTTTGTCGGTGTCTGCAGAATTTAGCTCTTTCCTTAGCTTGATTGATCAGGTCTGAATGAAGACTTTCTTCTCCTTTAGAATCTCTTCAGCATCTATTCTCTTGTCACTCCCCTTATTCATAATGAATAAGCTTGTCTCTTATACAGATGTAATTTCACCGTTTCTTGGCTTTCTTGATCTTGGCGTGATCCATAATTTTTGCCAATTAGATTTTTAAAAAAAATCTAGTTTTATCCCATAGAGATCTTCATGCCAACTACACAAAGCAACTTTAAATCCTTTACTTATCTCTGGCTTTATCTTGTCGATTAAAAAAATGATAAGCACTAGTTAAGTCTATATTTAGCTCTTGACAGCTAAGCATTTTGTCATTTCTGAACTCTCTATTCTGTCGGTCAATACTTCAGTTAGTCATCGGCGACAACTGACTGCTCTGTCAATGTGACTTCAGTTGTCTTTGGGATCTCCATCCGTCGGGCAACATTGTAATTCTATTCATCGGGTTACACTGTGCTTTGCTCGTCAGATAACTATGAATTTGCTCATCGATAATGCTGTGCTTTTGCTTGTCAGGTAACAAAGTGAATTTTCTCTTGCTGGTTTACTCTGTTCATCGGTGTGCACTCCGTTGGTGTATACAGTCACTTTGTGCATACTTAACTTTTATGCATTACTGGTAGCATAGCCTTTGATTCATTGGTTCTTTGAAGTCTTTAGCAGTATGAACATGATCATACAGATTATATCAAGTTGACATCAATGGAAATACATTAAATTAACTGATTTAATGCTTTGCATTAACTTTCTATGACTTGGTGATCATCAACTTAACATCTTCAAACATTCAATCAATTATAGTTCATCAATCTCTCCCTTTGGCATTGATGGTAACACACTACATTATCACACTATATTATCACTAATACAATATCAAATATAACAGTTGAAGTTCATCAAACTACCAATCTTATGTACTATAACTGATACAAATATCTGGTCCTCGGTAAGCTTATGTGAGCTTAGATTTGATTCTTGCAGCTCTCTCTCTCTCTCTCTCTCTCTCTCTCTCTCTCTCTCTCTCTCTCTCTCTCTCTCTTCATTGGATAGATGTAGAATCTTTCTTCTTTTGATGTGATGTGATCTCATCTTGTGTCAAACTCTCTCCCTTTGACTATTCTCTTTTCTTTTGATGTCTCTCTTCTCTCTTTTTCAACAATCTCTCCCTTTGTATGTACTCTCCCTTTATGGTTATATCTTTCCCTTTGGATAATGTGACGATGGATATAATCTGTCCCTAATGTGATAATGGATATAATGTGATAGTGGATATAATCTCTCCCTTTGACAACAATGCCAAACAAATAGTTGACAGTAATGCCAAACAATCTTTTCTATCCATAATATACTCCTTGAATTTCCCAATCCATCAACAATATAACAACTCTAGTGCTTGGAGTAGATAAGTAGCTTTTTGTGTATAGATTTATCTTTGAAGTCCATCTCTTAGCTTGCATCAACATGAATGATATTCTGATAGTATGTAGGCTGATGCAACCTTCTAGTCATCTTACTAACCAGTAGACAAGGATCTGACCCCTAGTCTCTTTCTCAAGTACTCAAATGTATCCTTTGGCAGTGACTTGGTGAAGATATCAGGTAATTGTTCTTTTGATTACACATATTCAAGTATCACCTCCTTTGCTTGAACTTATTCTCTCAAATAATGATACTTGATAGCAATATGCTTTGTTTTAGCATGCATGACTGGATTCTTGGAAATGTTAATTGTACTAGTATTATCACAATAGATAATTACTGGTTCAAGAATTTTCATATACATACCTTCTAGTAACTGTTTGATCCATGCAATATTTGAGCAGTTTGCAGCAGCAACAACACACTCTGCTTCTGTAGTAGACTGAGAGATGCATCCTTGCTTCTTGTTGATCCATGTGACAAGTCTGTCACCCATAAAAAATGCTCCTCTAGTTGTGCTCTTTCAGTCATCAATGTTTTGAGCCCAATCAGCGTCGGTAAAGACCTTGAGTTCAAATTTTCCTTCTCTTCTATACCATAAGCCATAGTCCTCGGTATTCTTTAGATATATTAGGATTCTTTTCATAGCAGTCATATGTGATTCCCTAGGATTAGCAAAAAATCTTGCAACTATTCCTACTGCATGTGCAATATCTGTTCTAGTATTTACAACATACATGAGTTTGCCAATCATTTATCTGTACAAAGTCTGATTTTCCTCAGGTGACTTGTCCTCCTTTATCAACTTACATCCAATTCCCATCGGTGTTCCCACTGGCTTGGAATCTCCCATCTTGAATATTTTCAGAACTTCCTTGATGTATTTGGATTGTGTAATGAAAATGCCTTCATCTTGTTGCATGATCTACAGACCAAGAAAGAACTTGATCTCTCCAAACATAGACATCTCAAACTCTTTGCTCATTTCATTTGTAAATGATATGTTAGACTGCTAAAAACTTCAAAGAACCAATGAATCAAAGGCTATGCTATCAGTAATGCATAAAATTTAAGTATTCACAAAGTGACTGTATACACTGACGGAGTGCACACCGATGGACAAAGTAAACTAGCAAGAGAAAAGTCACTATGTTACTCGACAAGAAAAAGCACAACATTATTGGTGAGCAAAGTCATAGAGTTACCCGACGGGCAAAGCACAATGTGACCCGACGGACAGAATTAGAGTGTTTCCCGACGGACGGAGATCCTGAAGACAACTGAAATCACACGGATAGAGCAGTCAATTGTCACCGATGACTAACTAAAGTATTTATCGACAGAACAGAGAGTTCAGAAATGACAATACATTACATTAATTGATTTAATACTTTGCATTAAGTTTCTAGGACTTGATGATCATCAACTTAACATCTTCAAACATTCAATTAGTTATAGTTCATCAACAACATCTAGGATCATCCAAGCACATGAATATGATGTTAGATCTCAATGCTAAAAGAATCACCACCACCTGTCCACGTGGAACCCAGAGGTCCACCCCACTGTGTTGAGGAGATAAACACTAGGCCTCACTCAAAAAATAGTCAAACACGCAAGACAAATGCAAAGGTACATATATAAAATGGTAATAAATGCTTATATGATTAGCAAGTATAAATGATCATAACACAAATCAGGTGTACCAAATGCTCATGTAGTAGCCTAGAACACATATAGGGAAGTGTCATCACATATGTCAACTCTTGAGTTATCCTAGCAATCTCTCTCTAGACCACGATACTCAAGTGACCAGATGTGGTATCCGTAGTCCTTTCATACATGCAAGGTTAATAACTATGTTATATCAAAGCCTCCTTTGGGTAGAAAGAATCATCTCACTCTCCATCCTATCCTGTACTAGCACTCAGGGCATGAGGGAGACACACAATTATCTTATTAATGTTTCGCTCCTAATAAATTTATTAAACTATAACTTTATTAAGCTACTTAGATAACCTACCCTAATGCTCAAACCAAAAGAAATAAAGAGAAGACAAAAGGTTGCAACAAGAAGTTGAGTCCACATTTTGGCCAAAAAGTGGAACTATTTTTCCTATTTTTTCAAGTTTGTCTTGTTTGAGATGAATATTTGAAATAATTAGAGATTGAATATTAAAAGAAGTCAATAAAATAAGTTATATTACTCAAAGACTACTTTCCAAATATGTAATTTATTTTAATACCCATATGATAGTTTTTTTATTTTAATAGGAATTGCTAAAACCCATGAAGGGAAAAACAACGAAGAGTGATGCAAATCCTTTTTTCCACATACCCTATTAAAATAGAAGAATATAAAGGCACCTTTGGAGCCATTGTTTTGTAACATCGTCTGAGTATATATATTTCTTTCCAATCTCTATGCATGCACCTTTATACTTCTATAATGTCGTTAAACTTTGCTGTGACCATTGGAGTAAGCTATTAAAATATTCTGACAGATAAATCACACCCTGTTCCAAAAACAAGGACAAGTCTCCTTGATTGCATTCCCACATTTGCATGCATGGTTTCTTGTATCTTTTTCAATTATTGCAAATAAAGAAAATCTATAGCTTACATATTTTGGAAATTGAGCTTCTTCAATGAAACTGTAATTTAAGCCTTACTTCCATCATTGAGATACATAGTAAGCATCATTACTAATATATGATACTTCATTCATGTGAGAAAAGAGAGATAGAAGTGGGCTGCAAAATTTTCTCAAACAATTCACATGCCTTGTGTGCATTTACACATTCTACAGAGTAATTTAATCAACAATCCTTTTGCATTGTATATCATTGTCTAGTTTGCATTCATGTCTATAAGAGCATGATCTCTATCAAGTTATTTTGATTAATGTGGAAAACTTGTTATTTTGATGTAATCACCAATGTAGTTAATAATAGTCCAAAATCTCAAGAGAAGGTGGAGGAAATTCACAAATTTTATGAATTTTTTATTAGAATAAGTTTTATTGAGTTTGATTTAGCTTGGAAAAGACAAATTCAAAGTGTCTTGAACAAAAGTATGAAATATTAAAGTCTTTCATAGTTAAAGTCGCAGGTTGATATTGCTATTATGGTTGGTTGGGTTTCAAGTGAGAATTTGTTGAATGTGAAACCCAACAGTCACCTCTATTTTCCTCCAATATCTCTTGGTTGTTTATATTCTGGATAATGTTATTATGTTTGCATTTACAAAAAAATTGTTACAGCATTTTAATGTATTGAGAAAATAGTTGAATAATAATATATTGCTCTACTTAAAGTGGATGTAACCTTTATGGTGAACCACTATAATTTTATGTTGTTTCTCTAAATCTCTATTTTTGTTGTTTAATTTCATTTATCTAGTGTTGATTTATTTTAACAACAAGATATGTCATCTCAAATAATGAAATATAATGATTGGAGCATATCCAAAAAAATATTTGTTAAAAAAAGACTTTAGAAACTTAGAAAGCAAATGCAATCTTCATTTGTAAAGCCAAAATCATCACTTTGGCTTTATAGTTTGCCTTTTTCTTCAAAGCAAGACAGAGCGATTTACTCTTTGAACTATAAATATCAATAGCCACCATTCCAAAACTCACGTTTAGCCAAAATAGGTAGAAAGAACACCTAGTTAAACCACAAATCCAACCAATTTCACCACCAAAATAAATAAACACTTCATATCAACACTCCTAGTATTCCTTTGCAAAACTGCTCCACTTTCCACTGCCACTGTCAAATCACTCCACCACTCCACACATGGAAAACAAAAGCCAAAACTATATATACAATATTTTTACTGACAAGTAGTAAATCATGAAAAATGGAGAAGAATCCACATACCAAGCATATATGACTGTCATGGCCATTATCAAAATTGTATATTACCATGAAGTATTCCTTGGGAAGTTATAAAGTCACCTCCACAGTCGAGATTAAATGAATTTTCCCTAATTTTGTATCAGTCGATGTGTAGAGTAATTGTGACATTTTTAAGATTTCATCGTTATAAAAGGGCATTTTATGTTTTTTCATTAAAATGCAGATTTTAATAATAATACAAACTCGTGAATGGGTGATTTGCAACACCATTACAATGGGATTTTAACAAAATAGAGCAATAGCTGGAGCATAATGTTTGTAGCAATGTGGTTTGGAACCACTATTTTTTCAAAATGAATGTACATTAGAGGAGGTGATTTCTGTGCATGGAGCTTATTGTGAGCAACATCCATGGTGGATTCACATGTTTCCTTTGACCATCTACACTGGTAGGAAAGTGGGAATGGAGAAAGAGAAAGCGGTATACATGCAACACATGCTTTTTTTAATTTGTTGAACATGCTAGGAAAGCAAAAGTGCAAAAACACTTTCTTAATGCCAAATTAATAGGGAAATAAGAAACTATATCTCCAAGATGTGCAAGACAATAAAATATGGAATTACCAGACACAAAACACACCGAGAAAACACCAGATTTAACGTGGGAAAACCCTTTTGGGAAAAAACCCACCAACCAACAAACCCTCAAGCAACTTTGTATTATAGTAAAAATATTTACATACAATGCACTCTGGATTGTTACACAAGCTCAGATTGCCTTATAATCAACCTGACATAGCACCATGCTACGTCTCAAATTTATAACAAATTCCGTAGACATTTATACACTCTATAATTCGTTATAGAATTTGGTATAGCAATTTCCACTCCATGAAATGGTTACTAGCAACCTTGGCACTCCTCCAGTTGACAGTCCCTTCAACATCAGTTCAATTCCTTCACCTCAGACACTCCCTTCGGCATTGAGTCACTCCTTTCGATATCCAGTCACTCCCTTCGGCCCTAGGTCACTCCCTTCACCTCAGAGACTCCCTTCGCCTCGGGTCACTCCCTTCGCACTTTTGCCTCCCCCAGGTCTTTCTGTATGGTGACTTCTCCCTTTGGCACTTTTGCCTTTGTCGGGTCCTGTCGTACGGTGACTTCTCCCTTTAACAATTTTTCCTTCGTGCTGTAGTCTCCAATCTATAAGGTTCACCATGCACTTTTCTCCTCACCGCATGGTGGGATTGCCTCCACCGTACGGTGGTCTTGCAGTATGGTGAGATTGCCTACATCGTACGGTGGACTCCCATTTCATCATTTCTTAATAGAACATTCACATTGATACCATTAGTTATTGTAGTGCAAACTATTTCATGGTTGCAGGAATTTTTGTATTCCTATATCTACATTGTGGGTTGTAATACTTTCAGATTGTAACGTCCTTGATTATTCTGTGTGACAAAATGCCTACATAAAGATAACTTGAGAGAGCTTCTGTAGATTCATCCATGAGAATATGGAGAATGCGGGTTAAGTTTGAGTAAAATGACATGTGGGAAGTGTTCCACAAAGAGGTGTCATGTATGTATGGATAGTTGAATGAATTGGGGTTGCACAATAGAGTGAAAGAAGACCATTGTCGAACAACCATTTCATGGATTGAAATCAAATGCCCTCATGTCCGTCACAGAGATTAAGGTTATGATGCAATATACAATGTTGTAAATTCCATTTGAGCATAGATAAGGGCAGCTATACAGATTTGAATCATCATTTTGGGGGGCAATTTTTTCTCCAAAACTGATTGAGAAAACCAAGTGCAAAGTTGGCTACGTGAGATAGGTATGGAGCGTGAGGCAATAAATGGACGTATGGTTTCAAGCCCACTCCATAGGAAAATCCTATTGGCTTAATTAAGTAAATGGTAATTCTATTAGTAAAGGGAAGTTGGCTATCTAGTTTTTATGATGCACAGAAACATAAGTTGTGGGACATGAGAATAATTAATGCATAAATAAGGGTTGGATAACCATTTCTAGTCCAAATAATTAAATAGTAAGTACTTACTCTATTTGAATCTTTCATAATAGAATGTTATTTTTATTTAATTATTTGTAGTTTAAATATGATTTTCTAATAAAAAGTATTGTTTAGATATTTATTATTTGTTTTGGTTAAATATAAATAATTGTCAAATAATTTACAGCTTATAATATAAAAATTATTTTGAAATTTTATAATAAAATTAAAGTTGTAACTGTATATACATTATAGTTTATTCATAGAGCTAGTATGATCTATGTTATTTATTTTGGTATTTTCTCAATTTTGATTTGAATATGGTTCGTATTTTAGAGTAAAGTTATGTTGTTTGGTTAGATGGCACAAATATAATCAGAAAGCATGTTTTATATTTCTTGTGGGAATAAAATAACGAGTGTGGTTGCAATTTATTTATTTTATTTAAAATAATTAATATTGCAATAAAAGGTAGAAATATTAATTATCTTAGCAATCATTTCCCATTAACATGTTCTTTATTTACTTTTCATCCATAAATCCATGTTGGTATATGGGATTAGATGATTAGTTTGTGTAGATAACAAGGTTCTTAGGGCATCTTGTTTTTCAATAAAGAACATGATGAGCATATTCAATTATTTGGCCTAAGTCATTTTTTGAATAGTACTAAAGATGGGGAAACCATGCCTTTTTCATAATAACTAAGCTTGTAATTTGGAGACAGAAATGCAAATAGATGTCAATTTTACAAGATAAAAATTGGTAGAAATAAAATTTTATATGTAATTCACAAAATTTTCTATGCTTCTTGGAAATTCCAAAGTTCTCCATAGTGATATGTTCACTAAGTCTTTCTATTAAAAATAAAAACTTCAGATCTATAATTTAAGAGTTAGAAATCTCATTAAGAAACTTCTATTTGAAACACCTTGTAAATAAATACAACAAATCCCTAGTAAAATTTAATTTTTAAATTCCATATTACAATATGTATCAAAAGTTAAATAACTAGCATATCTATATTTTAAGAAAACTAATTGGTCCCGACAAAATAATGACTATTACTAGATAATTACTTTACTTGCTATTTATTAATTAAATTGAAAAATAAAATATCATTACAGTAATTGTCCATTCTATCGACTGAATAGCCATTTCGTTGCTTATGGCAGTGGAAATGGTGTGTCATTTCCTCGCCTAATATTCTTAATTCAAATTTATCGACAAAGTTAACCCTGTAATACTAAAATGAACTTATAACGATAAAGATGAACATGTTGAACTTTGAAGGATAGCTAGTTTCTTTAACGTTTCCACAGAAGCAAAAATTTTGGACTAAATGCACCAACATTATCTTATTCAATTGTAACTGTCAGGATTGGACCATTTACTGTAAATTTCAACGTGGATTTATAACTCATGGCGCGTGTTGATTCGATCCTTTAAGTTTCCATTTTTCAATTTTCTAACCCAAATTGTAAACTTTCAATCCTTTAAGTTTACATTTTTCAACCTATTGTTTATAGTTTCTACTATTGCTGCTTCAAATTTGTTAATTAAACACTTCCACTCTAATTTCTTTTATTGAAAGATTCTTTTGTTCCTTTCATTCCATATCTCCCATATCATTATGAATGGAGCTTTTTTCCATAATTCTCTATACAAACTGTTATAAAATATACCATGTCATCTATTCATAATGTTTTTGAGATTGTTTGATAAGACTATCTTCCAACCTAGTTTATTACATAACCAGTTCCAACATTTAGAGGTGTAAGGACAACTTACCATTATATGTTCTACCATCTCTTCCTCCACTTCACATAGAAAACATTTTGATGGGGCCACGAAACCTAACTTTTTGAACCAATCTGCAGTTAAAATTTTTTTCTACATTGCTACCCATAGAAACATACCAACTTGCAAAAGACATAATTTATCCCTACACATATGTGTGGGTAAATCTATCTTCTCCCATCGTTGTGATTTAAGTAGAGTTGAGTATCCTTCTCTTACTTTGTAATCTCCTAATTTGAAACCTAGTCAAATTAATTTATCTTACCCCTTCGTAGGTGTGATTTTTCTAGTGGCTAATACATTTTTAATCTCTAATATTTCTACCTTAGCTATAGACAATCCTTCTAGATACCTCTATTTCCATCCAAGTGAAGGATCCCCACTAGGTATTTCTATGTAATCTTTGACATATTTACCCAACTGCCCCTCTAATATATCTTCCATTCTATGTAGATTAGGATTATTATCCAATGCAGTGTAACCCCCCTAAGAATCACTCTAAAATAAAGCTTTGTTACCTTCTTCTATATCCTAGGTGATCTTTTTTGAAACCAATTTCCTATTTTCAAGTATGAAATTCCATACCCTATATCCTTTTGAAGGGTTTGATGTTCTGAATAAGTAATCCACATTTGAACTAGTCAAATATTTCTTTTGAATAATTTTTATCCATTAACTATTTGGTTTCTTATAAGATTTCTAAACCAATTTTTCCCCTAAAGCCTTACTTTTCCAATGTAAACTCTTTACGCCTATGCCTCCATCTTCAATTGGCTTGCATATCTTACCCCAATTGATTAGTGCTAGCTTTCTATGCTTAGAGACCCCTTTCCAAAAAAAATGTTCTTGTTTTTCTTATCTAGTTTGGGTAAGTGCACAAAGATGGGGGACCAAAAGGGGGGTATAAGATGCCACTTTTTTCTGAAATCAGAAAAATCTAAACTTCAACGAGAAATTGAGGATAGTTACACTCAAAATTTTAAAATGTGACAAAAACAAGAGTTGTTCTACTCCGAATATAGTTTCTAAACTACTAATTTGTTTTAGAAATGGTGGAGACTAAGGCCCTCAAAAAGGGGGAGCACAAAAAGTGGTCCTATTTTTTGTGAAAAAACTTAACATAGCGTCTGGTGTGTTCCCCCTAAAATGTTAACTTTTAAAAAAAAAAATTTAATCACTCCAGTGAGAAATTAGCTAACACCACCTAGTGTATCCCATATTTTTCTACTAATTTTTTGATGAAAGTGTGATTTTTTTCCATTTTCCAAAGTGGACACATCCTGAAAACGTGAAATGTCTGTGTGCTCCCCCTAGAAATCATTGAAACCTAATTGAAAATCAAAACTTCTTTTTTTTTTAAAAGTGTGTATAATGGAGTCTAGTTTTTGAAAATGAAATTTTTTTTCAAAATTCGATGAATGAGCCAAAATCTAAGCCCAAATGAATACATGTTGGTTTTTGACCAAAATCAGACATACTTAGAAAAGAAATTAGAGATGAAAAGCTTAAAATAATGAGAATTCAAAATAAATTACATGGTTAGATACCTATAAAAGAGATCAACAATATCATACTGCCTGATTTTATTGTTATTGAACCACGTGCAAACCTGATGCGGAGCACACAAGAAAAAATGTTATTTTTTTCTAGGTTTGCTGGAAAATACGTCTCCGACCTATTTAAATCCTCCAAGCCTTTGAGTTGGAACTCTAAGGAAAATCCAAGCCTTAGGCTTGGTAAAATTCAATGTGGTTCAAAGGGCATACTCTCTCTCTCTCTCTCTCTCTGGGATGATATCAAAGAGAATTTTAAGTTAAACAATTTAAGTATAGATCTTTCAAATTTTAATTCGGACATTAGTCCTTGATATTTCAATGAATTTATGTACCCCAAAGGAATGCAATATTATAGAGGACTCATGATGGCTATCTTTTATAATTTTCAACCATCTTCTCTTAAAGAGGGTATATATTCATATCCTTTCTAACTAGCCCCTTAGTGCTGGGCTAAATCATATTTGGAAGTGTAAATTTAGGTCCAAGTTTTTGACCAAAATGATTGCCAAAGTTTGAAATTCTAAAGCTAAGTTTGATAAAGTTTTGGGGATATATTGATACTTATTATGATTAAACCAACCAACTATCAATTTTTCAAGTGTGCTAAAATCTTAAAAGATATAGTATGGGATTACTTAGCTGGTAAAAATTAATGGTTTGTTGTGTTCAAAATAAGTTCTACAATTTTCATTGATGATTTGAATTAGAAAGAAACCGTTTTGGGTTTTAGAATAATAATAATGTGGTTGTCGATTCTATTTGACATATCATTTTAACATATATATAGAAAACTAGATGTATTTAATACCAATTTTAATCAAAAATTGGTGTTTTAAGGCTTTTCATTGACAGATTCCTTCATATGACTTTTCTATTTTCACAAATTCGAGTGTTATGTAGGAAGAATAGTAAGGGTATAGTGCAACTCTAACAAAATAAGGAACAAGCTTTACAATTTTAGCATGATAGCAAGTCTAATTAGTTTATGATTCTCATAACTAATAATTTGTAGTGCTATTAACAATCTTAATGGTTGTTCAAATTCACAGTTTAAGCCAGCAATTTTGTATCAATATCTTTGGTTTGTAAGTTAGTTTTAGGGATCTTTCTTTCTTACCCGAAGTTTTTACTTGGATTTTATAAGGTTGGGATAACTTCATTTATTTTTTGGCATTATTTTGGTTGCCTCATTCTTATATAATTTCTTCAGTTTGATTTGATATAAAATAATATAAATAATTATAAAAAAATATTTTATTTATAATATAAAGATTTTTTTAAGAAAAATAAAAATTATGATATATATCACTTGCCACTTCCACCTCTCTTTTCGTAGGGCTTTGCTTCTCCGCAAGAAACAAAGCCATCCCACTGAATTTCAAAAAATTATATTTTTCTATAACCTTGCAGCCTATGTACATCATCCCTACACTATCTCTTGTCTCCCCTATTATGGTGAAGCAGAAACAGAGTAGCGGATTCAAAATAATGAAATGAATCGGAGGAATTTACATGAGTAATTATAATGAGGTAAAATGATTATCTTTGAGGCGAAGAATTGGAGGGTAATTTGACTGGTAGATAGAGCGGACTGTAGTGACGCGTTTACGCGGAACTGGACACCATACCTTGTTAGCCAGAAAGAATAGAAAATTGGAATCTATAACAGAATGTTTTCCATTTCTCCTCCAAAATTGCGTTCGACTGTCTAGTTTTCTAAGAATTTCAAAGGCTAAAGTTAGCAGATCCTCGGATAATACAATCCCTTTAAATATACTATGGCAAATAAGTATTGGCTATCCCATTCTTTCTTTAAGTCGCAAATCCTTGTAAAGAACTATTAGGTTTATATTGTCCTTGATGCAAAGGTGGACATTGGTGAAATTGAAAAGTCAAAATAAGATTATTTGTGTTCGTCAGCGTGATCATTATGTCTTTGACAGCGGATAAGGTTGCTGGTTATGTTGTCGATTACTTGAGTGTGGTTAAGTGACTAAGCGTGGGTAACTTAACATGGCCTTAGTGATTCCATGTGGAGAATATCTGTGGTGGATTTCAAAGATTATGGAATTAGGGTAATAAGATTTTTTTGTGTATGCTACGAACGGTGTAAAGAAGTTTGTTTTGTTGGTTTTCTTGTGCTCTTGAGCTGCCGCCATGATTTACTTATTAGGAAAGATGTCAATATGGTTGGTCAGATTTGCAGATGGGTTTTTGATATGTTTTTCACTGCTACAATGGGATTCTATTGATATTAATTTTGCTAAGGTAAATGGTTATTCTGTTCACAATTTTTGAGTTGCAGCCTCAGTTGTTTTGGTGGGTTTTTGACAGCTTGATTACATCTCATTTTTGAGTTTATAGATTATGTGATTGGTTTTTCTTTTGTGCAGAAGTCATGGTATTTTGAGTTTCTTCTATGGCTCACTTTCTGGTTTTTGAAATGGACATTTCTTGCATATATCTATGTGATTTCAAGGGATGCAAAGAACAGAGATGGGTCTCGATTTTTTGTCATCCTTCAAACTGAGTTTTGGCAGAAGGAGGTAATTTTGTGGTTGTTTCATCTCAGGTATGTTGCTCACAGCTTACAGAAGAGCCTTTGTTTCATAAAAAAAATGATTTTTTTCTATTTTGGTTATATGTTGTTCAAAAGTGGTTCGTGGGCAGTTATGAAAGCCTAGAAGTTTTTTTGTTTAGATAGTTTGTTTTCAAAAATGAAAACAGTTGGGTATTATGATACATCATTACAGATGGGTATGGAATATTTTGATACATCATTGCATTACAGTATTTTTAAGGCTATTTTGTTAAGTCCTAACAAGGGCATGGGATAAATGGTTGCATAGTTGTACAGTGTGTTTTTTTTTGTTGTTTTAAACACAACACATGTGTTTTAATTTGACATGGCAAGATTATTTGATTTATACCCTTTGCGGGTAGGCAGAAATATTTCTGTTAATTCTACTTTTAAAATCAGTTATATCTTGTGAACAGACAGTGATGATATCAGGGTTTCTAGTTGCATTAATTTATGGCATATTCTCGATGACAGTTGTTTGATGCTTTAGTTGTAGCCCTTGACGAGTCTACAGATTTCATCATGATTATTTGATATCTAGTTTGATTCCATGACTCAGCATGATTAAGGGTTTGTTTTCATGTACAAACCAAAATATGGTTATTCACGGTTATTCTGTTCAGTTGGTTCTTCTCGAAATAGATCAAAGATTTCATGAATTATTTTGTAAAACTTCTTTATAAATATAAGATATATATGTCTGTGTCATTGACGAGAAGCGGAAGAAAGCATTGTAGACACACACAGGTACATCTGATATTGTATTGAAGTTTTTGGCAGATTGAGAGAAATATTTTATAGTTTCAGTCTATGTGATGTGTAGATTCATTACATACATTTACGTAGTTGATAACTTGAATATTGTCTAAAACATTGTGAGAAAGCGGGGTTGTAGCCCTGGCAGTTGTAGCTGCAAAAGACATTGTAAAGTTTTGGTGAATAGTGAAAGATTTTCATATTGGAGTGGTTTTTTTAATCCTATGATGAAATCAATTTGGTTTTGGAGGGTTTTTCTACTCGGCACAAAATCTAGTGTGTTGTCTCATTCTTATGGTTATATTATTATTCAGTTTTTATTCTACCCTCTTGAAAATCTATTTGAATCGGTTGCTATTAAATTTGTTTAAAATTTTGATTCACCCCCCCCCTCTCAGACTCTTTCCACTTCCAACAAGTGGTATCAGTGCCAAGGGTTCCTGATTAGGTTTGCCTATAGGAATTATCCTGGGTCTTTTGGAAGTGTCCATGGCACAAGTTGAAGGTGCTTCTCTCACCCGAGCCCCATTATTTGATGGAACTGATTATGTGTTCTGGAAAGTCATGATGGAAGCCTTCATTAATTCCTTAGACGTTCGTATGTGGGAAGTTGTCATGTCAAAATATATTGTTCCAAAAAAAATACCCACTGATGTTGATGATAAGACTAAGTATGAACTTGACAAAAGAGCCAAATTTGCTATCCTATGTGGTTTTTTCAAGGATGTCTTTATTAAAGTCATGTATTGTCAGTCTGCCAATGATATTTGGGTCAAGTTAGAAACTATTTACCAAGGAGATGAGAAAGTTAAGGAGTCAAAATTAATCACTTAAAAAACTCAGTTTGATGAGTTGAAAATGCGTGAAGATGAAAACATTGCTTCATATTTTTTAAGAATAGATGAAATAGCAAATGCTAGAAGAGGTTTAGGAGAAGATATAGAAGAACATGATATTGTTTCAAAAGTTTTTAGATCTATTCTACCTAAATTTGATACCAAGATTTCTACTCTTGAAGAAAAGAAATTTTTTTCCAAAATGACTCTGCATCAGATTCAGGGAATTCTAACTGCATATGAGATGATAATTAGTAACAACAATACTTGCTCTTCATCGAAAGAAATAGCCTTTAAGGCTGAAAAATATGATGATAGTGATTCTGATATAACAGATGCTCTTGAAGCATTACTAGTCAAAAAGTTTAAAAATAAGTATCATGGAAAACCCAAGTGTTTTAATTGTGGATAGATTGGACATTTTTCTACAAAATGTCCTAATGATGATCAGAATGATGATTGTGAAAAAACTGACAAGTACTTTAATAGAAAACCATGGAATCAAAATCAATGGTTTAAGAACTTTAAAAAAAAGAGTCTCTTAGCAAAAGAAGACTTTGATGGTGAGTCAAACTCAGGTGAAGAAGGAGAAACTATATTCATGGCAGTAATCATAAAGAAACCTGAAAAGATTCAGATTGAATCTTCATCTGATTCAGATGGAGACATAGATCTTAAAAAGAACTTCTTTGTTCTCTTCAAGAAATAAAAAGATTAAAAAAATCAATCACTATTCTTGAAAAAGGGAACTTGGAACTCCAAACTAAATTAAATAGTGCAAATCAGCTAATTGGGGAACAAAAAGCAGTAGTAGAAGAAAAGGAGAAGAAATTGTTTTCACTGTAGAAGCTTGTTGATCAATTAAGCACTAATTTGGAACAGGGAGAATCTGCAAAACGAACTTATTTTTAAAAATTTGAAGGTTATTGTTATGACTGTAATTTGTTTGGTCATAAAGCTAGTAGCTGTCAACAATTTGCTTTTAGATCCTTCTATGGTACTGAAAAGGCAATCAAATGTTTTTAGTGTTTCTTCTATGGTCACTTTGCTAATCAGTGTAGAATGAACTTGAAGCCTAAACAAGTATGGAAACCTAAACATGTTCATACAGAAAAAACTCTTGTTGTAGAAACTATCTTGTTTGCTCATAAATGTGCTACATGGATTCTAGATAGTGGATGTTCACATCATATGACAAGAAATAAAAGAAAATTTATTACTCTTGAAAACTTTGATGGAGGTTTTTTCAGGTATGGAGATAATACTGGTGACTATATCACTGGATGGGGTTCAATTTGTTTAAACAAAGAAACTCCTATACATGATGTTTACTATGTTGAAGGCTTAAAGCATAATCTCTTGAGTGTCAGTCAAATCTGTGACAGTGGCTATTCTATTTCATTCAATGCTCAAGGTTGTTCTATCAAAAACACTAAAGGAAATGTCATAGCAAGTGGTTTGAGAACAGGTGGAAATCTTTACAATTTAATTGATTCAAAGATTCAAGAAACATCTTTAATTAACACCTATTTCATGACTCAAATTGAAGACAATTGGTTGTGGCATGAAAGGTTAGGACATCTCAATTTTGACAATCTTGTTAGAATAAGTAAGAATAAGAAGGTTAGAGGTTTACCTCTAATCATCAAACCAGTCAACATATGTGAGGAGTGTGTTAGAGGTAAACAAACCAAGTCCTCTTTTAAAACAAAAGAGTATCTTTCTACAATGCCTTTGGAACTGATTCATATTGATTTATGTGGACCAACTAAAACTCAATCTATTAACGGTGAAAAATACTTTATGTTATTTGTGGATGACTATTCCAAAATGGTCTGGGTTACTTTTTTAAAACATAAGTCAGAGGCTTTTGATCGCTTCAAAAAATTTAGAAAAATGGTAGAAAGAGAAACATATTTAAAGTTAAAATGTCTAAGATCAGATCGAGGTGGAGAATTCACCTCTCAAGAATTCATTGAATACTATGAAAGACATGGCATAAAATGACAGTACTCAACTACTCATACACCACAACAAAATGGTGTGGTGGAAAGGAAAAAATGAACCGTTAAGGAAATAGCAAGGACAATGCTAAATGAAGAAAAGTTAACAGATAAATTTTGGAAAGAGGCGGTTCATACAGCTACTTATATTCTCAATAGGGCTCAGATAAGAATCAGAACATCTCATACACCGTATGAACTATGGTATGGTAAGACTGCAAATGTTAAACACTTTAGAGTTTTTGGTTGCAAATGCTTCATAAGAAAGAATGATGATGCTTTAGAAAGTTTTGGCTCCAAGTCTGATGAAGGTATCTTTTTGGGTTACTCCACACATTGTAAAGCTTTCAAATGTTATAATAACAAATTAAACAAAATTGTGGAAGCTATTAATGTGGTATTTGATGAAAGTACTATGACTTATAACCATAAAAGAGATGATCAGGAAGAACATATCATAAGTTTTAATTCAGATACCAAAAATTTGCATTCTAATGATGAGGAATCAAATTCAGAAACACCACTTTGTGATGAGCAAGAAAATGTGTCTATTCCTAAATTAACTCAAAGAACACCTTCTAGAATTATTGCCAAAAGACATCCAGAATCCTTAGTTATAGGAGATATTGATGATGGTATTTTGACTAGAAGAAAATCAAAATTTGATGAACATGCGCATATAGCTGAACATTTTTGTTTATTATCAGAATTTGAACCCAAAATAGCGACAGAAGCTCTACAAGACTCTAGCTGGTTACATGCTATGCAGGATGAAATAAATCAGATAGAGAAAAATAAAACATGGGAACTAGTACCAAGACCCGATGACAAAAATGTCATAGGTGGAAAATGGGTCTTTCAAAATAAACTTGATGAGAATGGCAAAGTTGTCAGGAATAAAGCCAGATTTGTATGTAAAGGTTATGCTCAACAAGAGGGAATAGATTTTGGCGAAACATTTTCTCCCGTAGCAAGAATGGAGTCCATTAGGATCTTTTTAGCATATGCTAGTTATAAGAAATTTACTGTTTATCAAATGGATGTAAAAATAGCTTTCTTAAATGGATATCTGGAAGAAGTGTATATGGAACAACCGGAAGGTTTTGTGTCCACAAAATCTCCTGATTATGTTTATAGGCTGAAAAAGGCACTGTATGGCTTAAAACAAGCCCCTAGGGCTTGGTATTCCTGACTGGATAAACATCTTCTTGCAAATAGCTTTGTTGAATGGTAGTATAGATAGCACACTCTACACAAAAGTGGTAAATGGTGAAATTCTTGCAGTTGAAATCTATGTAGATGACATTATTTTTGGGTCTACTAATGTTAATCTGTCCAAGCAATTTTTTGATATTATGGAATATGAGTTTGAAATGTCTTTATTAGGTGAACTAAAATTCTTTTTGGGGCTGCAAATATCTCAACTTTCCAATGGGTTATTCATTTCACAAACCAAATATGCAAAGGAAATGTTGAAAAAGTTTAATATGGCTGACTGTAAACTAGTTGGCACTCCCATGGAAACAAGCTGTAAATTGGTAAAAAGTGATGAATCTCCTTGTGTCAGTCAAACAGAATATAGGTCTATGATTGGCAGTTTGCTTTATTTAATAGCTTATAGACCAGATCTTATGTAGGCTGTTTGTATGGTGTCTCGGTACCAATCTGCTCCAAAAAAGTCTCATCTTATTACAATTAAACAGATTTTAAAGTACATCCAAGGTACTCTTGATTTTGGTCCTTGGTATCCGCATGTTCTGATTTTACTTTGCTTGGTTATACAGATGTAGATTGGGGTGGTTATACAGATGAAAAAAATAGCACTAGTGGTGCTTCCTTCTTTCTTGGAGACCGTTTAGTTGCCTGGCATAGCAAGAAATAGGATTGCATCACCTTGTCTACTTGTGAGTCCGAATATGTTGCTGCCACTACTTGCTGCACTCAGTTAATGTGGATGTCTCACCAAATTTTTGATCTCGGTATTCAGGTTCCTAAACCTATCTCTATTTTATGTGATAACACTAGTGCCATTCAGTTGAGCAAGAATCTTGTTCAGCATTCTCATACCAAGCATGTTGCCATTAAACTTCTACTTCTCTGTGATAAAGTTCTTGAGAATAAATTCAAATTGATTTATGTTCCCACTAAGGCTCAAGTGGCTGATCTCTTTACTAAACCCTTGTCCAAAGACACCTTTGAGAAATTTTGTTCTCGGTTGGGAGTTTACTCTCAATCTCTATTATCTTGATTCTGCTCTTATGGGGGAGCTATTGTGTAGGTTTCTGCTACTACCTACAGTCTCATTTTTTAGTAGTTTTGTCCTTACTGACAAAAAGGGGGAGAATTTTTCAGATTTAGATTGTGCTTCGGTATATTGTGTTTCCAGTTTCAGATTACGCTTCAGATGTTTTTTCAGATTCTATACTCTTTGATCACTTGATGGATATAATTGTTTTTTCCATCAAGGACAATGGGGGAGTTTGTTATGTTTATATTGTCCTTGATGAAAAGGTGGACATTGGTGAAATTGAAAAGTCAAAATAAGATTATTTGTGTTTGTCAGCGTGATCATTATGTCTTTGACAGCGGATAAGGTTCTTGGTTATGTTGTCGATTACTTCAGTGTGGTTAAGTGACTAAGCGTGGGTAACTTTACATGGCCTTAGTGATTCCATGTGGAGAATATCTGTGGTGGATTTCAAAGATTATGCAATTAGGGTAATAAGGTTTTTTTGTTTATGCTACGAACGGTGTAAAGAAGTTTGTTTTGTTAGTTTTCTTGTGCTCGTGAGCTGCCGCCATGATTCACTTACCAGGAAAGATGTCAATATGGTTGGTCAGATTTGCAGATGGGTTTTTGATATGTTTTTCACTACTGCAATGGGATTCTATTGATATTAATTTTGCTAAGGTAAATGGTTA
>MU225439.1:1002477-1041194 GCA_018584345.1 Thuja plicata
AAACAGTTCTACAGTAGCCAAAAGTAGAATTATTACTTGAAATTTAGCTAACCTTTCTGAGGCTGAAGTGACATACATTTAAATCATGTGCTATTTGGTATGGTGAAATAACCCATGCTGCAAAAAAATCTTTGAAAATCTAATTACTTGTTGACTAATATCAATTTTCTGATTGGCTTCTATCGTGAACAGTCATGATGCCACTTTTTTGAGTTATTTTTCTCAATTTTATGAACATTAAGCAATTTAGTTGTACTTTATTTTGAAACTTCTTGAAGTTTCCGGTTGACTCTGCAAAGTTATTAATGCAAAATCTGAGAGTATCTTAGAATCTATCTTAAAATTTAATTTGTTAGTTGGAGAAACAGTTCTAACGTAGCACAAAGTAGAATTATTACCTGACACTTAGCTGACCTTTCTGAGGTTGAAGCGACATACATTTGAATTCTGTGCTAATTGGCATGGTGAAATGACCCATGCTGCAAAAAAATCTCAGAAAATCTAATTACTTGTTGACTAATATCAATTTTATGATTGACTTCTATCGTGAACAGTCATGATGCCACATTTTTGAGTTATTTTTTAAAATTTTATGAACATTAGGCAATTTAGTTGTACTTTATTTTGAAACTTCTTGAAGTTTCCGGTTGGGCATGTAGAGTTATTAATGCAAAATCTGAGAGTATCTTAGAATCTATCTTAAAATTTAATTTGTTAGTTAGAGAAACAGTTCTACAGTAGCCAAAACTAGAATTATTACCTAAAATTTAGCTGACCTTTCTGATGTTGCAGCGACATACATTTGAATTCTATGCTATTTGGTATGGTGAAATGACCCATGCCACAAAAAAATCTCATAAAATCTAATTACTTGTTGACTAATATCAATTTTCTGATTGGCTTCTATCGTGAACAGTCATGATGCCACTTTTTTGAGTTATTTTTTTCAATTTTATAAACATTAAGCAATTTAGTTGTACTTTATTTTAAAACTTCTTGATGTTTCCGATTAGGTTTCCAGAGTTATTAATGCAAAATATGAGAGTATCTTAGAATCTATCTTAAAATTTAATTTGTTAGTTGGAGAAATAGTTCTATAGTAGCCAAAACTAGAATTATTACCTGAAATTTAGCTACCCTTTCTGAGGTTGAAGTGACATGCATTTGAATTCTGTGCTATTTGGTATGGTGAAATGACCCATGCTGCAAAAAAATCTCAGAAAATCTAATTACTTGTTGACTAATATCAATTTTCTAATTGGCCTCTATCGTGAACAGTCATGATGCCACTTTTTTGAGTTATTTTTTCCAATTTTTTGAACATTAAGCAATTTAGTTGTACTTTATTTTGAAACTTCTTGAAGTTTTCTGTTGGGTCTGCAGACTTATTAACGCAAAATATGAGAGTATCTTAGAATCTATCTTAAAATTTAATTTGTTAGTTGGAGAAACAGTTCTACAGTAGCCAAAAGTAGAATTATTACCTGAAGTTTAGCTTACCTTTCTGAGGTTGAAGCGACATACATTTGAGTTCTTTGCTATTTGGTATGGTCAAATGACCCATGCTACAAAAAAAACTCAGAAAATCTAATTACTTGTTGACTAATATCAATTTTCTGATTGGTTTCTGTCGTGAATTGTCATGCTGCCACTTTTTGAGTTATTTTTTCCAATTTTATGAACATTAAGCAATTTAGTTGTACTTTATTTTTAAACTTCTTGAAGTTTCAAGTTGTGTCTGCAGAGTTATTAATGCAAAATCTGAGAGTATCTTAGAATCTATCTTAAAATTTAATTTGTTAGTTGGAGAAATAGTTCTACAGTAGCCAAAAGTAGAATTATTACCTGAAATTTAGCTGACCTTTCTGAGGTTGAAGCGACATACATTTGAATTCTGTGCTATTTGGTATGGTGAAATGATCCATGCTACAAAAAAATCTCAGAAAATTTAATTACTTGTTGACTAATATCAATTTTCTTATTGGCTTCTATCGTGAACAGTCATGATGCCACTTTTTGAGTTATTTTTTCCAATTTTATGAACATTAAGCAATTTAGTTATACTTTATTTTGAAACTTCTTGAAGTTTCCTGTTGGGTCTGAAGAGTTATTAATGCAAAATCTGAGAGTATCTTAGAATCTATCTTAAAATTTAATTTGTTAGTTAGAGAAACAGTGCTACAGTAGCCAAAAGTAGAATTATTACCTGAAATTTAGCTGACATTTCTGAGGTTGAAGCGACATACATTTGAATTTTATGTTATTTGGTATGGTGAAATGACCCATGCTACAAAAAAATCTCAGAAAATCTAATTACTTGTTGACTAATATCAATTTTTTGATTGGCTTCTATCGTGAACAGTCATGATGCCACTTTTTTGAGTTATTTTTTTCAATTTTATGAACATTTAGCAATTTAGTTGTACTTTATTTAGGAAACTTCTTGAAGTTTTCGGTTGGGTCTGTAGAGTTATTATTGTAAAATCTGAGAGTATCTTAAAATTCAATTTGTTAGTTGGAAAAACAGTTCTAACGTAGCTAAAAGTAGAATTATTACTTGAAATTTAGCTGACCTTTCTGAGGTTGAAGCGACATACATTTGAATTCTGTGCTAATTGGTATGGTGAAATGACCCATGCTGCAAAAAAAATCAGAAAATCTAATTACTTGTTGACTAATATCATTTTTCTGATTGACTTCTATCGTGAACAGTCATGATGCCACTTTTTTGAGTTATTTTTTTCAATTTTATGAACATTAAGCAATTTAGTTGTACTTTATTTTGAATCTTCTTAAAGTTTCTGGTTGGGTCTGCAGAGTTATTAACGCAAAATCTAAGAGTATCTTAGAATCTATCTTAAAATTTAATTTGTTAGTTGGAGAAACAGTTCTACAGTAGCCAAAAGTAGAATTATTACCTTAAATTTAGCTAACCTTTCTGAGGTTGAAGTGATATACATTTGAATTCTGTGCTATTTTGTATGGTGAAATGACCCATGGTGCAAAAAAATCTCAGAAAATCTAATTACTTGTTGACTAATATCAATTTTCTAATTGGCTTCTATTGTGAACAGTAATGATGCCACTTTTTTGAGTTATTTTTTTCAATTTTATGAACATTAAGCAATTTAGTTGTACTTTATTTTGAAATTTCTTGAAGTTTCTAGTTGGGTCTGCAGAGTTATTAATGCAAAATCTGAGAGTATCTTAGAATCTATCTTAAAATTTAATTTGTTAGTTGGAGAAACAGTTCTATAGTAGCAAAAGGTAGAATTATTACCTGAAATTTAGCTGACTTTTCTGAGGTTGAAGCGACATACATTTGAATTCTATGCTATTTGGTATGGTGAAATGACCCATGCTGCAAAAAAATCTCAGAAAATCCTAATTACTTGTTGACTAATATCAATTTTCTGATTGGCTTCTATCGTGAACAGTCATGATGCCACTTTTTTGAGTTATTTTTTTCAAATTTATGAACATTAAGCAATTTAGTTGTACTTTATTTTGAAACTTCTTGAAGTTTCTGGTTGGGCCTGTAGAGTTATTAATGCAAAATCTGAGAGTATCTTAGAATCTATCTTAAAATTTAATTTGTTAGTTGGAGAAACAGTTCTAACGTAGCCAAAAGTAGAATTATTACTTGAAATTTAGCTGACCTTTCTGAGGTTGAAGCGACATACATTTGAATTCTGTTCTAGTTGGTATGGTGAAATGACCCATGCTGCAAAAAAATCTCAGAAAATCTAATTACTTGCTGACTAATATCAATTTTTTGATTGACTTCTATCGTGAACAGTCATGATGCCAATTTTTTGAGTTATTTTTTCTAATTTTATGAACATTAAGCAATTTAGTTGTACTTTATTTTGAAACTTTTTGAAGTTTCCGGTTGGGTCTACAGAGTTATTAACGCAAAATCTAAGAGTATCTTAGAATCTATCTTAAAATTTAATTTGTTAGTTGGAGAAACAGTTCTATAGTAGCTAAAAGTAGAATTATTACCTTAAATTTAGCTGACCTTTCTGAGGTTGAAGCGACATACATTTGAATTCTGTGCTATTTTATATGGTGAAATGACCCATGCTATAAAAAAATCTCATAAAATCTAATTACTTGTTGACTAATATCAATTTTCTAATTGGCTTCTATTTTAAACAGTAATGATGCCACTTTTTTGAGTTATTTTTTTCAATTTTATGAACATTAAGCAATTTAGTTGTACTTTATTTTGAAATTTCTTGAAGTTTCTAGTTGGGTCTGCAGAGTTATTAATGCAAAATCTGAGAGTATAATAGAATCTATCTTAAAATTTAATTTGTTAGTTGGAGAAACAGTTATACAGTAGCCAAAAGTAGAATTATTACCTAAAATTTAGTTGACCTTTCTGAGGTTGAAGCGACATACATTTGAATTCTGTGCTATTTGGTATGGTGAAATGACCCATGCTATAAAAAAATCTCAGAAAATTTAATTACTTATTGACTAATATAAATTTTCTGATTGGCTTCTATCGTGAACAGTCATGATGCCACTTTTTTGAGTTATTTTTTCTAATTTTCTGAACATTAAGCAATTTAGTTGTACTTTATTTTGAAACTTTTTGAAGTTTTCGGTTGGGTCTGAAGAGTTATTAATGCAAAATCTGAAAGTATCTTAGAATCTATCTTAAAATTTAATTTGTTAGTTGGAGAAACAGTTCTATAGTAGCCAAAAGTAGAATTATTACCTGAAATTTAGCTGACCATTCTGAGGTTGAAGCGACATACATTTGAGTTATGTGCTATTTGGTATGGTGAAATGACCCATACTGCAAAAAAATCTCAGAAAATATAATTACTTGTTGACTAATATCAATTTTATGATTGGCTTCTATCGTGAATAGTCATGATGCCACTTTTTTGAGTTATTTTTTCTAATTTTATGAACATTACGCAATTTAGTTGTACCTTATTTTAAAACTTTTTGAAGTTTTCGGTTGGGTCTATAGAGTTATTAATGCAAAATCTGAGAGTATCTTAGATTCTATCTTAAAATTTAATTTGTTAGTTGGAGAAACAGTTCTACAGTAGCAAAAAGTAGAATTATTACCTGAAATTTAGCTGACCTTTCTGAGGTTTGAAGAGACATACATTTGAATTCTGTGCTATTTGGTATAGTGAAATGACCCATGTTGCAAAAAAATCTCAGAAAATCTAATTACTTGTTGACTAATATCAATTTTCTGATTGGCTTCTATCGTGAACAGTCATGATGCCACTTTTTTGAGTTATTTTTTCTAATTTTCTGACCATTAAGCAATTTAGTTGTACTTTATTTTGAAACTTCTTGAGGTTTTCAGTTGGGTTTGAAGAGTTATTAATGCAAAATCTGAGAGTATCTTAGAATCTATCTTAAAATTTAATTTGTTAGTTGGAGAAACAGTTCTACAGTAGCCAAAAGTAGAATTATTATCTGAAATTTAGCTGACCTTTTTGAGGTTGAAGCGACATACATTTGAATTCTGTGCTATTTGGTATGGTGAAATGACCCATGCTGCAAAAAAATCTCAGAAAATCTAATTACTTGTTGACTAATATCAATTTTCTAATTGGCTTCTATCGTGAACAGTCTTGATGCCACTTTTTTGAGTTATTTTTTCCAATTTTATGAACATTAAGCAATTTAGTTGTACATTATTTTGAAACTTCTTAAAGTTTCAGTTTGGGTCTGTAGAGTTATTAATGCAAAATCTGAGAGTATCTTAGAATCTATCTTAAAATTTAATTTGTTAGTTGGAGAAACAGTTCTACAGTAGCCAAAAGTAGAATTATTACCTGAAATTTAGCTGACCTTTCTGAGGTTGAAGCGACATACATTTGAATTCTGTGCTCTTTGGTATGGTGAAATGACTCAGGCTGCAAAAAAATCTTAGAAAATCTAATTACTTGTTGACTAATATTAATTTTCTAATTGGCTTCTATCGTGAACAGTCATGATGCCACTTTTTTGAGTTAATTTTTTCAATTTTATGAAAATTAAGCAATTTAGTTATACTTTATTTTGAAACTTCTAGAAGTTTTCGGTTGGGTCTGCAGAGTTATTAATGTAAAATCTGAGAGTATCTTAGAATCTATCTTAAAATTTAATATGTTAGTTGGAGAAACAGTTCTACAGTAGCCAAAAGTAGAATTATTACCTAAAATTTAGCTGACCTTTCTGAGGTTGAAGTGACATACATTTGAATTCTATGCTATTTCGTATGGTGAAATGACCCATGCTGCAAAATTTTTTTAGAAAAAATTAATTACTTGTTGACTAATATCAATTTTCTGATTGGCTTCTTGTATGTGTTAATTTTGGCCTTGTTAATCAACCACACATTTCAATATAGTCCTTCTTCACCAAGTACAAACAAGACTGAATATGAGTTAGTCATCCTGTCTGTCTGCGTGATTCAACATGTTGCCTTCTATCTAAGTGGGGTTTTTGAAATTGCTCTCAGGATGAGAGTCTCACAACCATGGACCAATCTAAGAAGGAAGGATTTATCATGATAAGTGCAATGCAATGCAAGATTATGCTAAAAAATTGAAACGTAAGAGATCATCTAAACATGAATACTAAACGCCATTAATGTAGAAATTGAAAGTTATCTATTTGCAATATGAAATTATTCTATATGATATTAAGAAAAAGAGAAAACAATTCAGTATTCTAACAATGCAAAAGTGACTAAAGTTTGCAGAGTTATTAATGCAAAATCTAAGAGTATCTTAGAATCTATCTTAAAATTTAATTTGTTAGTTGGAGAAACAGTTCTACAGTAGCCAAAAGTAGAATTATTACCTTAAATTTAGCTGACCTTTCTGAGGTTGAAGCGACATACATTTGAATTCTGTGCTATTTGGTATGGTGAAATGACCCATGCTGTAAAAAAATCTCAGAAAATATAATTACTTGTTGACTAATATCAATTTTCTGATTGGCTTCTATTGTGAACAGTCTTTATGCCACTTTTTTGAGTTATTTTTTCTAATTTTATGAACATTAATCAATTTAGTTGTATTTTATTTTGAAACTTCTTGAATTTTCCTATTGGGTCTGTAGAGTTATTAATGCAAAATTTGAGAGTATCTTAGAATCTATCTTAAAATTTAATTTGTTAGTTGGAGAAACAGTTCTACAGTAGCCAAAAGTAGAATTATTACCTAAAATTTAGCTAACCTTTCTGAGGTTGAAGCGACATACATTTGAATTCTCTGCTATTTCGTATGGTGAAATGACCCATGCTGCAAAAAAATCTCAGAAAATCTAATTACTTGTTGACTAATATCAATTTTCTGTTTGGCTTCTATCGTGAACAGTCATGATGCCACTTTTTTGAGTTATTTTTTCCAATTTTATATACATTAAGCAATTTAGTTGTACTTTATTTTGAAACTTTTTGAAGTTTCCGGTTGGGTCTGCAGAGTTATTAATGCAAAATCTGAGAGTATCTTAGAATCTATCTTAAAATTTAAATTGTTAGTTGGAGAAATAGTTCTATAGTAGGCAAAAGTAGAATTATTACATGAAATTTAGCTGACCTTTCTGAGGTTGAAGCGACATACATTTGAATTCTATGCTATTTAGTATGGTGAAATGACCGATGCTATAAAAATATATCAGAAAATCTATTTACTTGTTGACTAATATCAATTTTCTGATTGGCTTCTATCGTGAACAGTCATGATGCCACTTTTTTGAGTTATTTTTTTCAATTTTTTGAATATTAAGCAATTTAGTTGTACTTTATTTTGAAACTTCTTGAAGTTTCCGGTTGGGTCTGCAGAATTATTAATGCAAAATTTGAGAGTATCTTAGAATCTATCTTAAAAATTTAATTTGTTAGTTGGAGAAACAGTTCTATAGTACCCAAAAGTAGAATTATTACCTGAAATTTAGCTCACCTTTCTGAGGTTGAAGAGACATACATTTGAATTCTATGCTATTTGCAATGGTGAAATGTCCCATGCTGCAAAAAAATCTCAGAAAATATAATTACTTGTTGACTAATATCAATTTTTTGATTGGCTTCTATCGTGAAAAGTCATGATGACACTTTTTTGAGTTATTTTTTCCAATTTTATGAACATTAAGTAATTTAGTTGTACTTTATTTTAAAACTTTTTGAAGTTTTCGGTTGGGTCTGTAGAGTTATTAATGCAAAATCTGAGAGTATCTTAGGATCTATATTAAAATTTAATTTGTTAGTTGGAGAAACAGTTCTATAGTAGCCAAAAGTAGAATTATTACCTGAAATTTAGCTGACCTTTCTTAGGTTAAAGGGACATATATTTGAATTCTGTGCTATTTGGTATGTTGAAATGACCCATGCTACAAAAAAATCTCAAAAAATCTAATTACATATTGACTAATATCAATTTTCTGATTGACTTCTATCGTGAACAGTCATGATACCACTTTTTTGAGTTATTTTTTCTAATTTTATGAACATTAAAAAATTTAGTTGTACTTTATTTTGAAACTTCTTGAAGTTTTCGGTTGGGTCTAAAGAGTTATTAATGCAAAATCTAAGAGTATCTTATAATCTATATTAAAATTTAATTTGTTAGTTGGAGAAACAGTTCTACAGTAGCCAAAAGTAGAATTATTACCTAAAATTTAGCTGACCTTTCTGAGGTTGAAGTGACATACATTTGAATTTTGGGCTATTTGGTATGGTGAAATGACCCATGCTGCAAAAAAATCTCAGAAAATCTAATTACTTGTTGACTAATATCAATTTTCTGATTGGCTTCTATCGTGAACAGTCTTTATGCCACTTTTTTGAGTTATTTTTTCCAATTTTATAAACATTAATCAATTTAGTTGTACTTTATTTTGAAACTTCTTAAATTTTCTGGTTGGCTCTGCAGAGTTATTAATGCAAAATCTGAGAGTATCTTAGAATCTATCTTAAAATTTAATTTGTTAGTTGGAGAAACAGTTCTACAGTAGCCAAAAGTAGAATCATTACCTAAAATTTAGCTGACCTTTCTGAGGTTGAAGCGACATACATTTGAATTCTTTGTTATTTGGTATGGTGAAATGACTCATGCTGCAAAAAAATCTCAGAAAATCTAATTACTTGTTGACTAATATCAATTTTCTGATTGGCTTCTATCGTGAACAGTCATGATGCCACTTTTTTGAGTTACTTTTTCCAATTTTATGTACATTAAGCAATTTAGTTGTACTTTATTTTAAAACTTTTTGAAGTTTCTGGTTGGGTCTGCAGAGATATTAATGCAAAATCTGAGAGTATCTTAGAATCTATCTTAAAATTTAAGTTGTTAGTTGGAGAAACAAATCTATAGTACCCAAAAGTAGAATTATTACCTGAAATTTAGCTGACCTTTCTGAGGTTCAAGCGACATACATTTGAATTCTGCGCTATTTGCAATTGTGAAATGACCCATGCTACAAAAAAATCTTACAAAATCTAATTACTTGTTGACTAATATCAATTTTCTGATTGGGTTCTATTGTGAAAAGTCATGATGCCACTTTTTTGAGTTATTTTTTCCAATTTTATGAACATTAAGAAATTTAGTTGTACTTTATTTTGAAACTTTTTGAAGTTTCCGGTTGGGTCTACAGAGTTATTAATGCAAAATATGAGAGTATCTTAGAATCTATCTTAAAATTTAATTTGTTAGTTGGAGAAACAGTTCTACAGTAGCCAAAAGTAGAATTATTACATGAAATATAGTTGACCTTTCTGAGGTTGAAGTGACATACATTTGAATTTTGTGCTATTTGGTATGGTGAAATGACCCATGTTGCAAAAAAATCTCAGAAAATCTAATTACTTGTTGACTATTATCAATTTTCTGATTGGCTTCTATCATGAATAGTCATGATGCCACTTTTTTTATTTATTTTTTTCAATTTTATGTACATTAAGGAATTTAATTGTACTTTATTTTGAAACTTTTTGAAGTTTTCGGTTGGGTCTGTAGAGTTATTAATGCAAAATTTGAGAGTATCTTAGAATCTATCTTAAAATTTAATTTGTTAGTTGGAGAAATAGCTCTACAGAAGCCAAAAGTAGAATTATTACTTGAAATTTAGCTGACCTTTCTGAGGTTGAAGTGACATACATTTGAATTCTGTGCTATTTGGTACGGTGAAATGACACATGTTGCAAAAAA
This sequence comes from Thuja plicata, assembly GCA_018584345.1. Taxonomy (NCBI): domain Eukaryota; kingdom Viridiplantae; phylum Streptophyta; class Pinopsida; order Cupressales; family Cupressaceae; genus Thuja; species Thuja plicata. The sequence continues at coordinate 1,012,656 of MU225439.1, forward strand.
ATTTTAGAAAATCTAATTTCTTGTTGACTATTATCAATTTTCTGATTGGCTTCTATCGTGAACAGTCATGATGCCACTTTTTTGAGTTATTTTTTCCAATTTTATGTACATTAAGCAATTTAGTGATACTTTATTTTGAAACTTTTTGAAGTTTTTGGTTGGGTCTGTAGAGTTATTAATGCAAAATCTGAGAGTATCTTAGAATCTATCTTAAAATTTAATTTGTTAGTTGGAGAAATAGTTCTACAGTAGCCAAAAGTAGAATTATTACCTGAAATTTAGCTGACCTTTCTTAGGTTGAAGTGAAATAAATTAGAATTCTGTGTTATTTGGTATGGTGAAATGACCCATGCTGCAAAAAAATATCAGAAAATCTAATTACTTGTTGACTAATATCAATTTTCTGATTGGCTTCTATCGTGAACAGTCATGATGCCACTTTTTTGAGTTATTTTTTCCAATTTTATGAACATTAAGCAAATTTAGTTGTACTTTATTTTGAAACTTTTTGAAGTTTCTGGTTGGGTCTGTAGAGTTATTAATGCAAAATCTGAGAGTATCTTAGAATCTATCTTAAAATTTAATTTGTTAGTAGGAGAAACACTTCTATAGTAGCCAAAAGTAGAATTATTACCTGAAATTTAGCTGACCTTTCTGAGGTTAAAGTGACATAAATTTGAATTCTGTGCTATTTGGTATGGTGAAATGACCCATGCTGCAAAACAATCTCAGAAAATCTAATTACTTGTTGACTAATATCAATTTTCTAATTGGCTTCTATCGCGAACAGTCTTGATGCCACTTTTTTGAGTTATTTTTTCTAATTTTATGAACATTAAGCAATTTAGTTGTACTTTATTTTGAAACTTCTTGGAGTTTCTAGTTGCGTCTACAGAGTTATTAATTCAAAATCTGAGAGTATCTTAGAATCTATCTTAAAATTTAATTTGTTAGTTGGAGAAACAATTCTAATGTAGCCAAAAGTAGAATTATTACCTGAAATTTAGCTGACCTTTCTAAGGTTGAAGTGACATACATTTGAATTCTGTGCTATTTGGTATGGTGAAATGACCCATGCTGCAAAAAAGCTTAGAAAATCTAATTACTTGTTGACTAATATCAATTTTCTGATTGGCTTCTATCGTGAACAGTCTTTATGCAACTTTTTTGAGTTATTTTTTCCAATTTTATGAACATTAATCAATTTAGTTATACTTTATTTTGAAACTTCTTGAAGTTTCCGGTTGGGTCTTCAGAGTTATTAATGCAAAATCTGAGAGTATCTTAGAATCTATCTTAAAATATATTTGTTAGTTGGAGAAATAGTTCTACAGTAGCCAAAAGTAGAATTATTACCTAAAATTCAGCTGACCTTTCTGAGGTTGAAGTGACATACATTTGAATTCTTTGCTATTTGGTATGGTGAAATGACCCATGCTGTAAAAAAATCTTAGAAAATCTAATTACTTGTTGACTAATATCAATTTCTGATTGGCTTCTATCGTGAACAGTCATGATGCCACTTTTTTGAGTTATTTTTTCCAATTATATGAACATTAAGCAATTTAGTTGTACTTTATTTTAAAACTTCTTGAAGTTTCCGGTCGGGTCTGCAGAGTTATTAACGCAAAATGTTAGAGTATCTTAGAATCTATCTTAAAATTTAATTTGTTAGTTGGAGAAACAGTTCTACAGTAGACAAAAGTAGAATTATTACCTGAAATTTAGCTAACCTTTCTCAGGTTGAAGCGACATACATTTGAATTATGTGCTATTTGGTATGGTGAAATGACCCATGCTGCAAACAAATCTCAGAAAATCAAATTACTTGCTGACTAATATCTATTTTCTGATTGGCTTCTATCGTGAACAATCATGATGCCACTTTTTTGAGTGATTTTTTCTAATTTTATGAACATTAAGCAATTTAGTTGTACTTTATTTTAAAACTTCTTGAAGTTTCCGATTGGGTCTGAAAAGTTATTAATGTAAAATCTGAGAGTATCTTAGAATCTATCTTAAAATTTAATTTGTTAATTGGAGAAACAGTTCTACAGTAGCCAAAAGTAGAATTATTACCTGAAATTTAGCTGAGCTTTCTGAGGTTGAAGCGACATACATTTGAATTCTTTGGTATTTGGTATGGTGAAATGACCCATGCTACAAAAAAATCTCAGAAAATCTAATTACTTGTTGACTAATATTAATTTTCTGATTCGCTTCTATCGTGAACAGTCATGATGCCACTTTTATGAGTTATTTTTTCTAATTTTATGACCATTAAGCAATTTAGTTATACTTTATTTTGAAACTTCTTGAAGTTTTCGGTTGGGTCTGTAGAGTTATTAATGCAAAATTTGAGAGTATCTTAGAATTTATCTTAAAATTTAATTTGTTAGTTGGAGGAACAGTTCTACAGTAGCCAAAACTAGAATTATTACCTAAAATTTAGCTGACCTTTCTAAGGTTGAAGCGACATACATTTGGTTTTTATGCTATTTGGTATGGTGAAATGACCCATGCTGCAAAAAAATCTTAGAAAATCTAATTACTTTTTGACTAATATAAATTTTCTGATTGGCTTCTATCGTGAACAGTCATGATGCCACTTTCTTGAGTTATTTTTTTCAATTTTATGAACATTAAGCAATTTAGTTGTACTTTATTTTGAAACTTCTTGAAGTTTCTGGTTTGGTCTGCAGAGTTATTAATGTAAAATTTGAGAGTATCTTAGAATCTATCTTAAAATTGAATTTGTTAGTAGGAGAAACAGTTCTACAGTAGCCAAAAGTAGAATTATTACCTAAAATTTAGCTGACCTTTATTAGGTTGAAGGGACATACATTTGAATTCTATGTAATTTGGTATAGTGAAATGACCCATGCTGCAAAAAAACTCAGAAAATCTAATTACTTGTTACATAATATTAATTTTCTGATTGGCTTCTATCGCGAACAGTCATGATGCCACTTTTTTGAGCTATTTTTTCAAATTTTATGAACATTAAGCAATTTAGTTGTACTTTATTTTGAAACTTCTTGGAGTTTCCGGTTGGGTCTGCCGAGTTATTAGTGCAAAATCTGAGAGTATCATAAAATTTATCTTAAAATTTAATTTGTTAGTCGGAGAAACAGTTCTACAGTAGCCAAAACTAGAATTATTACTTGAAATTTAGCTGACCTTTCTGAGGTTGAAGCGACATATATTTGAATTCTGTGCTATTTGGTATGGTCAAATGACCCATGCTGCAAAAAAATCATAGAAAATCTAATTACTTGTTGACTAATATCAATTTTCTAATTGACTTCTATCGTGAACAGTTTTGATGCCACTTTTTTGAATTATTTTTTCCAATTTTATGAACAATAAGCAATTTAGTTGTACTTTATTTTTAAACTTCTTAAATTTTCCGGTTGAGTCTTTAGAGTTATTAATGCAAAATCTGAGAGTATCTTAGAATTTATCTTAAAATTTAATTTGTTAGTTGGAGAAACAGTTCTACAGTAGCCAAAAGTAGAATTATTACATGAAATTTAGCTGACCTTTCTGAGGTTGAAGCGACATACATTTGAATTCTTTGTTATTTGGTTTGGTGAAATGAACCATGTTGCAAAAAAATCTTAGAAAATCTAATTACTTTTTGACTAATATCAATTTTGTGATTGGCTTCTATCGTGAACAGTCATGATGCCACTTTTTTGAGTTATTTTTTCCTATTTTATGAACATTAAACAATTAAGTTGTACTTTATTTTGAAACTTCTTGAAGTTTCCGGTTGGGTCTGCAGAGTTATTAATGCAAAATATGAGGGTATCTTAGAATCTATCTTAAAGTTTAATTTGTTAGTTGGAGAAACAGTTCTAGAGTAGCCAAAAGTAGAATTATTACCTGAAATTTAGCTGACCTTTCTGAGGTTGAAGCGACATACATTTGAATTCTGTGCTATTTGGTATGGTGAAATGACTCATGCTACAAAAAAATCTCAGAAAATATAATTACTTGTTGATTAATATCAACTTTCTGATTGGCTTTTATCATGAACAGTCATGATGCCACTTTTTTGAGTTATTTTTTCCAAATTTATGAACATTAAGAAATTTAGTTGTACTTTATTTTGAAACTTCTTAAAGTTTCCAGTTGGGTCTGCAGAGTTATTAACGTAAAATCTGAGAGTATCTTGGAATCTATCTTAAAATTTAATTTGTTAGTTGGAGAAACAATTCTAATGTAGCCAAAAGTAGAATTATCACCTGAAATTTAGCTGACCTTTCTGAGGTTGAAGCGACATACATTTGAATTCTGTGCTATTTGGTATGGTGAAATGACCCATGCTGCACAAAAATCATAGAAAATCTAATTACTTGTTGACTAATATCAATTTTCTTATTGGTTTTTATCGTGAAAATTCATGATGCCACTTTTTGAATTATTTTTTCCAATTTTATGAACATTAAGCAATTTGGTTGTACTTTATTTTAAAACTTCTTGAAGTTTTCAGTTGAGTCTACAGAGTTATTAATGCAAAATCTGAGAGTATCTTATTATCTGTCTTAAAATTTAATTTGTTAGTTGGAAAAATAGTTCTATAGTAGCCAAAAGTAGAATTATTACCTAAAATTTAGCTGACCTATCTGAGGTTGAAGCGACATACATTTGAATTCTGTGCTATTTGGTATGGTTAAATGACCTATACAGCAAAAAAATCTCAGAAAACCTAATTACTTCTTGACTAATATCAATTTTCTTATTGACTTCTATCATGAACAGTCATGATGGCACTTTTTTGAGTTATTTTTTCCAATTTTATGAATAATAAGCAATGTAGTTGTACTTTATTTTGAAACTTTTTGAAGTTTCCAGTTGGGTGTGCAGAGTTATTAATGCAAAATCTGAGAGTATCTTAGAATCTATCTTAAAATTTAATTTGTTAGTTGGAGAAACAGTTCTACAGTAGCCAAAAGTAGAATTATTACCTGAAATTTAGCTGACCTTTCTGAGGTTGAAGCGACATACATTTAAATTTTGTGCTATTTGGTATGGTGAAATGACCCATGCTGCAAAAAAATTTCAGAAAATCTAATTACTTGTTGACTAATATCAATTTTCTGATTGGCTTCTATCGTGAACAGTCTTGATGCCACTTTTTTGAGTTATTTTTTCTAATTTTATGAACATTAAAAAATTTAGTTTTACTTTATTTTGAAACTTCTTGAAGTTTCCGATTGGGTCTGCAGAGTTATTAATGCAAAATCTGAGAGTATCTTAGAATCTATCTTAAAATTTAATTTGTTATTTGGAGAAACAGTTCTATAGTAGCCAAAAGTAGAATTATTACCTAAAATTTAGCTGACCATCCTGAGGTTGAAGCGATATACATTTGAATTCTGTGCTATTTGGTATGGTGAAATGACCCATGCTGCAAAAAATCTCAGAAAATCTAATTACTTGTTGAAAAATATCAATTTTCTGATTGGCTTCTATCGCGAACAGTCTTGATGCCACTTTTTTGAGTTATTTTTTTCAATTTTATGAACATTAAGCAATTTAGTTTTACTTTATTTTGAAACTTCCTCAACTTTTCGGTTGAGTCTACAGAGTTATTAATGCAAAATCTGAGAGTATCTTAGAATCTATCTTAAAATTTAAATTGTTAGTTAGAGAAACAGTTCTACAGTAGCAAAAAGTAGAATTATTACCTGAAATTTAGCTGACCTTTCTGAGGTTGAAGCGACATACATTTGAATTCTATGCTATTTGGTATGGTGAAATGACCCATGCTGCAAAAAAATCTCAGAAAATCTAATTACTTGTTGACTAATATCAATTTTCAGATTGGCTTCTATCGTGAACAGTCATTATGCTACTTTTTTGAGTTATTTTTTTAAATTTTATGAACATAAAGCAATTTAGTTGTACTTTATTTTGAAACTTCTTGAAGTTTCCGGTTGGGTCTGCAGAGTCAATAATGCAAAATCTGAGAGTATCTTAGAATCTATCTTAAAATTTAAATTGTTAGTAGGAGAAACAGTTCTACAGTAGCAAAAAGTAGAATTATTACCTGAAATTTAGCTGACCTTTTTGAGGTTGAAATGACATACATTTGAATTCTGTGCTATTTGGTATGGTGAAATGACTCATGCTGCAAAAAAATATCAGAAAATCTAATTACTTGTTGATTAATATCAATTTTCTGATTGGCTTTTATCGTGAACAGTCATTATACCAATTTTTTGAGTTATTTTTTCCAAATTTATGAACATTAAGCAATTTAGTTGTACTTTATTTTGAAACTTCTTAAAGTTTCTGGTTGGGTCTACAGAGTTATTAATGAAAAATATGAGAGTATCTTAGAATCTATCTTGAAATTTAATTTGTTAGTTGGAGAAACAGTTCTACAGTAGCCAAAAGTAGAATTATTACCTAAAATTTAGCTGACCTTTCTGAGGTTGAAGCGACATACATTTGAATTCTGTGCTATTTGGTATGGTTAAATGACCTATGTGGAAAAAAAATCTTAGAAAATCTAATTACTTCTTGACTAATATCAATTTTCTTATTGGCTTCTATCATGAACAGTCATGATGGCACTTTTTTGAGTTATTTTTTCTAATTTTATGAATATTAAGCAATTTAGTTGTACTTTATTTTTAAACTTTTTGAAGTTTCCGGTTGGGTCTGCAGAGTTATTAATGCAAAATCTGAGAGTATCTTAGAATCTATCTTACAATTTAATTTGTTAGTTGGAGAAACAGTTCTACAGTAGCCAAAAGTAGAATTATTACCTAAAATTTAGCTGACCTTTCTGAGGTTGAAGCGACATACATTTGAATTTTGTGCTATTTGGTATGGTGAAATGTCCCATGCTGGAAAAAAATCTCAGAAAATCTAATTATTTGTTGACTAATATCAGTTTTCTGATTGAATTCTATCGTGAACAGTCTTGATGCCACTTTTTTGAGTAATTTTTTCTAATTTTATGAACATTAAGAAATTTAGTTTTACTTTTTTTTGAAACTTCTTGAAGTTTCCGGTTGGGTCTGGAGAGTTATTAATGCAAAATCTAAGAGTACCTTAGAATCTATCTTAAAATTTAATATGTTAGTTGGAGAAATATTTTTATAGTAGCCAAAAGTAGAATTATTACCTGAAATTTAGCTGACCTTTCTGAGTTTTCAGCGATATACATTTGAATTCTGTGCTATTTGGTATGGTGAAATGACCCTTGCTGAAAAAAAATCTCAGAAAATCTAATTACTTGTTGACTAATATCAATTTTCTGATTGGCTTCTATCACGAACAGTCTTGATGCCACTTTTTTGAGTTATTTTTTCTAATTTTATGAACATTAAGCAATTTAGTTGTAGTTTATTTTGAAACTTCCTGGAGTTTCCGGTTGTGTCTATAGAGTTATTAATGCAAAATCTTAGAGTATCTTAGAATCTATCTTAAAATTTAATTTGTTAGTTGGAGAAACAGTTCTACAGTAGTAAAAAGTAGAATTATTACCTGAAATTTAGCTGACCTTTCTGAGGTTGAAGCGACATACATTTGAATTCTATGCTATTTGGTATGGTGAAATGACCCATGCTGCAAAAAAATCTCAGAAAATCTAATTACTTGTTGACTAATATCAATTTTCTGATTGGCTTCTATCGTGAACAGTCATCATGCTACTTTTTTGAGTTATTATTTCTAATTTTATGAACATTAAGAAATTTAGTTGTACTTTATTTTGAAACTTCTTGAAGTTTCCGGTTGGGTCTGCAGAGTTCATAATGCAAAATCTGAGAGTATCTTAGAATCTATCTTAAAATTTAAATTGTTAGTTGGAGAAACAATTCTACAGTAGCAAAAAGTAGAATTATTACCTGAAATTTTGCTGACCTTTCTTAGGTTGAAGCGACATACATTTGAATTCTGTGCTATTTGGTAAGGTGAAGTGATCAATGCTTTAAAAAAATTTTAGAAAATTTAATTACTTGTTGACTAATATCAATTTTCTCTTTGGCTTCTATCGTGAACCGTGATGATGCCACTTTTTTGAGTTATTTTTTCCAATTTTATGAACACTAAGCAATTTAGTTGTACTTTATTTTGAAACTTCTTGAAGTTTTCAGTTAGGTCTACAGAGTTATTAATGCAAAATCTGAGACTATCTTAGAATCTATCTTAAAATTTAATTTGTTAGTTGGAGAAATAGTTCTACAGTAGCCAGAAGTAGAATTATTACCTAAAATTTAGCTGACATTAATGAGGTTGAAGCGATTTACATTTGAATTCTGTGCTATTTGGTATGGTGAAATGACCCATGCTACAAAAAAATCTTAGAAAATCTAATTACTTGATGACTAATATCAATTTTCTGATTGGCTTCTATCGTGAACAGTCTTGCTGCCACTTTTTTGAGTTATTTTTTCTAATTTTATAAATATTAAGCAATTTAGTTGTACTTTTTTTTGAAACTTCTTAGAGTTTCCGGTTGGGTCTGCAGAGTTATTAGTGCAAAATTTGAGAGTATCTTAGAATCTATCTTAAAATTTAATTTGTTAGTCGGAGAAAAAATTCTACAGTAGCCAAAATTAGAATTCTGTTATTTGGTATGGTGAAATGACCCATGCTGCAAAAAAATATCAGAAAATCTAATTACTTGTTGACTAATATCAATTTTCTGATTGGCTTCTATCGTGAACAGTCATGATGCCACTTTTTTGAGTTATTTTTTCAAATTTTATGAACATTAAGCAATTTAGTTGTACTTTATTTTGAAACTTCTTGGAGTTTCTGGTTGGGTCTGCAGAGTTATTAATGCAAAATCTGAGAGTATCTTAGAATCTATCTTAAAATTTAATTTGTTCGTTGGAGAAACAGTTCTACAGTAGCCAAAACTAGAATTATTACCTGTAATTTTGCTGACCTTTCTGAGGTTGAAGCGACATACATTTGAATTCTGTGTTATTTGGTATGGTGAAATGACGCATGCTGCAAAAAAAAATTAGAAAATCTAATTACTTGTTGACTAATATCAATTTTCTGATTGGCTTCTATCGTGAACAATCATGATGCCACTTTTTTGAGTTATTTTTTTCAATTTTATGAACATTAAGAAATTTAGTTATACTTTATTTTGAAAGTTTTTGAAGTTTACGGTTTGTCTGCAGAGTTATTAATGCAAAATCTGAGAGTATCTTAGAATCTATCTTAAAATTTAATTTGTTTGTTGGAGAAACAGTTCTACAGTAGCCAAAAGTAGAATTATTACCTGAAATTTAGTTGACCTTTCTAAGGTTGAAGGGACATACATTTGAATTCTTTGGTATTTCGTATGGTGAAATGACCCATGCTGTAAAAAAATCTCATAAAATCTAATTACTTGTTGACTAATATCAATTTTCTGATTGGCTTCTATCGTGAACAGTCATGATGCAACTTTTTAAAGTTATTTTTTCCAATTTTATGAACACTAAGCAATTTAGTTGTACTTTATTTTGAAACTTCTTGAAGTTTTCGGTTGGGTCTGCAGAGTTATTAATGCAAAATCTGAGAGTATCTTAGAATCTATCTTAAAATTTAATTTGTTAGTTGGAGAAACAGTTCTACAGTAGCGTAAACTAGAATTATTACCTAAAATTTAGATGACCTATCTGAGGTTAAAGCGACATACATTTGAATTCTCTGCTATTTGGTATGGTGAAATGACCCATGCTGCAAAAAATCTCATAAATCTAATTACTTGTTGACTAATATCAATTTTCTGATTGGCTTCTATCGTGAACAATCATGATGCCACTTTTTTGAGTTATTTTTTCAAGTTTTATGTACATTAAGCAATTTAGTTGTACTTTATTTTGAAACTTTTTGAAGTTTTCAGTTGGGTCTGCAGAGTTATTAATGCAAAATCTGAGAGTATCTTAGAATCTATCTTAAAATTTAATTTGTTAGTTGGAGAAACAGTTCTACAGTAGCCAAAATTAGAATTATTACCCGAAATTTAACTGACCTTTCTAAGGTTGAAGCGACATACATTTGAATTCTTTGGTATTTTGTATGGTGAAATGACCCATGCTGCAAAAAAATCTCAGAAAATCTGATTACTTGTTGACTAATATCAATTTTCTGATTGACTTCTATCGTGAACAGTCATGATGCCACTTTTTTGAGTTATTTTTTTCAATTTTATGACCATTAAGAAATTTAGTTGTACTTTATTTTTAAACTTCTTGAAGTTTCCGGTCGGGTCTGCAGAGTTATTAATGTAAAATCTGAGAGTATCTTAGAATCTATCTTAAAATTTAATTTGTTAGTTGGAGAAACAGTTCTACAGTAGCCAAAACTAGAATTATTACCTAAAATTTAGCTGACCTTTCTGAGGTTGAAGCGACATACATTTGAATTCTATGCTATTTGGTATGGTGAAATGAACCATGCTGCAAAAAAAATCTTAAAAAATCTAAATACTTGTTGACTAATATCAATTTTCTGATTGGTTACTATCGTGAACAATCATAATGCCACTTTTTTGAGTTATTTTTACCAATTTTATGAACATTAAGCAATTTAGTTGTACTTTATTTTGAAACTTCTTAAAGTTTTTGGTTGGGTTTGCAAAGTTATTAATGCAATATATCTTAGATTATCTTAAAATCTATCTTAAAATTTAATTTGTTAGTCGGAGAAACAGTTCTATAGTAGCCAAAAGTAGAATTATTACCTAAAATTTAGCTGACCTTTATTAGGTTGAAGCGACATATATTTGAATTCTGTGCTATTTGGTATGGTGAAAAGACTCATGCTGCAAAAAAATCTCAGAAAATATAATTACTTCTTAACTAATATCAATTTTCTGATTGACTTTTATCGTGAACAGTCATGATGCCACTTTTTTGAGTTATTTTTTCCAATTTTATGAACATTAAACAATTTAGTTTTACTTTATTTTGAAACTTCTTAAACTTTCTGGTGGGGTCTGCAGAGTTATTAATGCAAAATATGAGAGTATCTTATAATCTATCTTAAAATTTAATTTGTTAGTTGGAGAAATAGTTCTACAGTAGCCAAAAGTAGAATTATTACCTGAAATTTAGCTGACCTTTCTGAGGTTGAAGCGACATACATTTAAATTATGTGCTATTTGGTATGGTGAAATGACCCATGCTGCAAAAAAATCTCAGAAAATCTAATTACTTGTTGACTAATATCAATTTTCTGATTGGGTTCTATCGCGAACAGTCTTGATGCCACTTTTTTGAGTTTTTTTTTCCAATTTTATGAACATTAAGCAATTTAGTTGTACTTTATTTTGAAACTTTTTGAAGTTTCCGGTTGGGTCTACAGAGTTATTAATGCAAAATATGAGAGTATCTTAGAATCTATCTTAAAATTTAATTTGTTAGTTGGAGATACAGTTCTACAGTAGCCAAAAGTAGAATTATTACCTGAAATTTAGCTGACCTTTCTAAGGTTGAAGCAACATACATATGAATTCTGTGCTATTTGGTATGGTGAAATGACGCATACTGAAAAAAAATCTTAGAAAATCTAATTACTTGTTGACTAATATCAATTTTTTGATTGGCTTCTATCGTGAACAGTCATGATGCCACCTTTTTGTGTTATTTTTTCCAATTTTATGAAAATTAAGCAATTTAGTTGTACTTTATTCTGAAACTTCTTTAAGTTTTCGGTTGGGTCTGTAGAGTTATTAATGCAAAATCTGAGAGTATCTTAGAATCTATCTTAAAATTTAATTTGTTAGTTGGAGAAACAGTTCTATAGTAGCCAAAACTAGAATTATTACCTAAAATTTAGCTGACCTTTCCACGGTTTAAGCGACATACATTTTAATTCTATGCTATTTGGTATGGTGAAATGACCCATGCTGCAAAATAATCTCAGAAAATCTAATTACATGTTGACTAATATGAATTTTCTGATTGGCTTCTATCGTGAACAGTCATGATGCCACTTTTTTGAGTTATTTTTTCCAATTTTATGTACATTATGCAATTTAGTTGTAGTTTATTTTGAAGCTTTTTAAAGTTTTCGGTTGGGTTTGCAGAGTTATTAATGCAAAATATGAGAGTATCTTAGAATCTATCTTAAAATTTTATTTGTTTGTTGGAGAAATAGTTCTACAGTAGCCAAAAGTAAAATTATTACCTAAAATTTAGCTGACCTTTCAGAGTTTGAAGCGACATACATTTGAATTGTGTGCTATTTAGTATGGTGAAATGACCCATGCTACAAAAAAATCTCAGAAAATCTAATTACTTGTTGACTAATATCAATTTTCTGATTGACTTCTATAGTGAACAGTCATGATGCCACTTTTTTGTGTTATTTTTTCTAATTTTATGAATATTAAGCAATTTAGTTGTACTTTATTTTGAAACTTCTTGAAGTTTCTGGTTGGGTCTGCAGAGTTATTAATGCAAGATCTGAGAGTATCTTAGAATCTATCTTAAAATTTAATTTGTTAGTTGGAGAAATAGTTCTACAGTAGCCAAAAGTAGAATTATTACCTAAAATTTAGCTGAACTTTCTGAGGTTAAAGTGACATACATTTGAATTATGTGCTATTTGCAATGGTGAAATGACCCATACTGCAAAAATATCTCAGAAAATCTAATTACTTGCTGACTAATATCAATTTTTTGGTTGGCTTCTATCGTAAACAGTCATGATGCCACTTTTTTGAGTTATTTTTTCCAATTTCATGAACATTAAGCAATTTAGTTGTACTTTATTTTGAAACTTCTTGAAGTTTCTGGTTGGGTCTGCAGAGTAATTAATGCAAAATCTGAGAGTATCTTAGAATCTATCTTAAAATTTAATTTGTTAGTAGGAGAAACAGTTCTACAGTAGCCAAAAGTAGAATTATTACCTGAAATTTAGCTGACCTTTTTGAGGTTGAAGCGACATACATTTCAATTCTATGCTATTTAGTATGGTGAAATGACCCATGCTGCACAAAAATCTCAGAAAATCTAATTACTTGTTGACTAATATCAATTTTCTGATTGGCTTCTATCGTGAACAGTCATGATGCCACTTTTTTGAGTTATTTTTTCAAATTTTATGAACATTAAGCAATTTAGTTGTACTTTATTTTGAAACTTCTTGAAGCTTCTGGTTGGGTCTGCCGAGTAATTAATGCAAAATCTGAGAGTATCTTAGAATCTATCTTAAAATTTAATTTATTCGTTGGAGAAACAGTTCTACAGTAGCCAAAACAAGAATTATTACCTGAAATTTAGCTGACCTTTCTGAGGTTGAAGCGACATACATTTGAATTCTGTGCTATTTGGTATGGTGAAATGACACATGCTGCAAAAAAATCTCAGAAAATCTAATTACTTGTTGACTAATATCAATTTTCTGATTGGCTTCTATCGTGAACAATCATGATGCCACTTTTTTGAGTTATTTTTTCCAATTTTATGAACATTAAGAAATTTAGTTATACTTTATTTTGAAATTTTTTGAAATTTCCAGTTTGTCTGCAGAGTTATTAATCCAAAATATGAGAGTATCTTAGAATCTATCTTAAAATTTAATTTTTTAGTTGGAGAAACAGTTTTACAGTAGCCAAAAGTAGAATTATTACCTAAAATTTAGCTGACCTTTCTGAGGTTGAAGCGACATACATTTGAATTATTTGGTATTTTGTATGGTGAAATGACCCATGCTTCAAAAAAATCTCAGAAAATCTGATTACTTGTTGACTAATATCAATTTTCTAATTGGCTTCTATCGTGAACAGTCATGATGCCACTTTTTTGTGTTATTTTTTCCAATTTTATGACCATTAAGCAATTTAGTTGTACTTTATTTTGAAACTTCTTGAAGTTTCCGGTCGGGTCTGCAGAGTTATTAATGTAAAATTTGAGAGTATCTTAGAATCTATCTTAAAATTTAATTTATTAGTTGCAGAAATAGTTCTACAGTAGCCAAAACTAAAATTATTACCTAAAATTTAGCTGACCTTTCTGAGGTTGAAGCGACATACATTTGAATTCTATGCTATTTGGTATGGTGATATGAACCATGCTGCAAAAAAAATCTTAGAAAATTTAATTACTTGTTGACTAATATCAATTTTCTGATTGGCTTCTATCGTGAATAGTCATAATGCCAGTTTTTTGAGTTATTTCACCAATTTTATGAACATTAAGAAATTTAGTTGTACTTTATTTTGAAACTTCTTAAAGTTTCTGGTTGGGTCTGCAAAGTTATTAATGCAAAATATTAGAGTATCTTAGAATCTATCTTAAAATTTAATTTGTTAGTCGGAGAAACAGTTCTACAGTAGCCAAAAGTAGAATTATTACCTAAAATTTAGCTGACCTTTATTAGGTTGAAGCGACATAGATTTGAATTCTGTGCTATTTGGTATGGTGAAATGACCCATGCTGCAAAAAAATCTCAGAAAATCTAATTACTTGTTAACTAATATCAATTTTCTTATTGGGTTCTATCGTGAACAATCATGATGCCACTTTTTTGAGTTATTTTTTCCAATTTTATGAACATTAAGCAATTTAGTTGTACTTTATTTTGAAACTTCTTAAACTTTCTGGTTGGGTCTACAGAGTTATTAATGCAAAATATGAGATTATCTTCGAATCTATTTTAAAATTTAATTTGTTAGTTGGAGAAACAGTTCTACAGTAGCCAAAAGTAGAATTATTACCTGAAATTTAGCTGACCTTTCTGAGGTTGAAGGGACATACATTCGAATTATGTGCTATTTGGTGTGGTGAAATGACCCATGCTGCAAAAAAATCTCAGAAAATCTAATTACTTGTTGACTAATATCAATTTTCTGATTGGCTTCTATCGCGAACAGTTTTGATGCCACTTTTTTGAGTTATTTTTTCTAATTTTATGAACATTAAGCAATTTAGTTGTACTTTATTTTGAAACTTTTTGGAGTTTTCGGTTGGGTCTATAGAGTTATTAATGTAAAATCTGAGAGTATCTTAGAATCTATCTTAAAATTTAATTTGTTAGTTGGAGAAACAGTTCTACAGTAGCCAAAAGTAGAATTATTACCTAAAATTTAGCTGACCTTTCTAAGGTTGAAGGGACATACATATGAATTCTGTGCTATTTGGTATGGTGAAATGACCCATGCTGAAAAAAAATCTTAGAAAATCTAATTACTTGTTGACTAATATCAATTTTTTGATTGGCTTCTATCGTGAACAGTCATGATGCCACTTTTTTGTGTTATTTTTTCCTATTTTATGAAAATTAAGCAATTTAGTTGTACTTTATTCTGAAACTTTTTTAAGTTTTTGGTTGGGTCTATAGAGTTATTAATGCAAAATCTGAGAGTAACTTAGAATCTATCTTAAAATTTAATTTTTTAGTTGGAGAAACAGTTCTATAGTAGCCAAAACTAGAATTATTACCTAAAATTTAGCTGACCTTTCTGAGGTTGAAGCGACATACATTTTAATTCTATGATATTTGGTATGGTGAAATGACCCATGCTGTAAAATAATCTCAAAAAATCTAATTACTTGTTGACTAATATGAATTTTCTGATTGGCTTCTATCGTGAACAGTCATGATGCCACTTTGTTGAGTTATTTTTTCTAATTTTATGTACATTATGCAATTTAGTTGTAGTTTATTTTGATGCTTTTTAAAGTTTCCGGTTGGGTCTGCAGAGTTATTAATACAAAATCTGAGAGTATCTTAGAATCTATCTTAAAATTTTATTTGTTTGTTGGAGAAATAGTTCTACAGTAGCCAAAAGTAGAATTATTACCTAAAATTTAGCTGACCTTTCGGAGGTTGAAGCGACTTACATTTGAATTCTGTGCTATTTAGTACGGTGAAATGACCCATGCTGCAAAAAAACTCAGAAAATCTAATTACTTGTTGACTAATATCAATTTTCTGATTGGCTTCTATCGTGAACAATCATGATGCCACTTTTTTGTGTTATTTTTTCCAATTTTATGAAAATTAAGCAATTTAGTTGTACTTTATTTTGAAACTTCTTTAAGTTTCCGGTTGGGTCTGCAGAGTTATTAAGGCAAAATCTGAGAGTATCTTAGAAGCTATCTTAAAATTTAATTTTTTAGTTGGAGAAACAGTTCTACAGTAGCCACAACTAGAATTATTACCTAAAATTTAGTTAACTTTTCTGAGGTTGAAGCGACATACATTTTAATTCTATGCTATTTGGTATGGTAAAATGACCCATGCTGCAAAAAAATCTCAGAAAATCTAACTACTTGTTGACTAATATCAATTTTCTGATTGGCTTCTATCGTGAACAGTCATGATGCCACTTTTTTGAGTTATTTTTTTTCAATTTTATGAACATTAAGCAATTTAGTTGTACTTTATTTTGAAACTTCTTAAAGTTTCTAGTTGGGTCTGCAGAGTTATTAATGCAAAATCTGAGAGTATCTTAGAATCTATCTTAAAATTTAATTTGTTAGTCGGAGAAATAGTTCTACAGTAGTCAAAAGTAGAATTATTACCTAAAATTTAGCTGACCTTTATTAGGTTGAAGCGACATACATTCGAAGTCTGTGCTATTTGGTATGGTGAAATGACCTATGCTGCAAAAAAATCTCAGAAAATCTAATTACTTGTTAACTAATATCAATTTTCTGATTGGCTTCTATCGTGAACAGTCATGATGCCAGTTTTTTGAGCTATTTTTTCCAATTTTATGAATATTAAGCAATTTAGTTGTACTTTATTTTTAAACTTCTTGAAGTTTTCAGATGGGTCTGCAAAGTTATTAATGCAAAATCTGAGAGTATCTTAGAATTTATCTTAAAATTTAATTTGTTAGTTGGAGAAACAATTCTACAGTAGCCAAAAGTAGATTTATTACTTGAAATTTAGCTGACCTTTCTGAGGTAGAAGCGACATATATTTGAATTCTGTGCTATTTGGTATGGTGAAATGACCCATGCTGCAAAGAAATCTCAGAAAATCTAATTACTTGTTGACTAATATCAATTTTCTGATTGGCTTCTATCCCGAACAGTCTTGATGCCACTTTTTTGAGTTATTTTTTCCAATTTTATGAACATTAAGCAATTTAGTTGTACTTTATTTTGAAACTTCTCAGAGTTTTCAGTTGAGTCTACAGAGTTATTAATGCAAAATCTGAGAGTATGTTAGTATCTATCTTAAAATTTAATTTGTTAATTGGAGAAACAGTTCTGGAGTAGCCAAAAGTAGAATTATTACCTGAAATTTAGCTGACCTTTCTAAGGTTGAAGCGACATACATATGAACTCTGTGCTATTTGGTAAGGTGAAATTACTCATGCTGCAAAAAAATCTTAAAAAATCTAATTACTTGTTGACTAATATCAATTTTCTGATTGCCTTCTATCGTGAATAGTCTTTATGCCACTTTTTTGAGTTATTTTTTCCAATTTTATGAACATTAATCAATTTAGTTGTACTTTATTTTGAAACTTTTTGAAGTTTCCGGTTGGATCTGCAGATTTATTAATGCAAAATCTGAGAGTATCTTAGAATCTATCTTAAAATTTAATTTGTTAGTTGGAGAAATAGTTCTACAGTAGCCAAAAGTAGAATTATTACCTGAAATTTAGCTGACCTTTCTAAGGTTGAAGCGATATACATTTGAATTCTGTGCTATTTGGTATGGTGAAATGACCCATGCTGCAAAAAAATCTCAGAAAATCTAATTACTTGTCGACTAATATTAATTTTCTGATTGACTTCTATCGTGAACAGTGATGATGCCACTTTTTTGAGTTATTTTTTCCAATTTTATGTACATTAAGCAATTTAGTTGTACTTTATTTTGAAACTTTTTGAAGTTTTCGGTTGAGTCTGCAGAGTTATTAATGCAAAATCTAAGAGTATGTTAGAATCTAACTTAAAATTTAATTTGTTAGTTGGAGAAACATTTCTACAGTAGACAAAAGTAGAATTATTACATGAAATTTAGCTGACCTTTCTGAGGTTGAAGTGACATACATTTGAATTCTGTGCTATTTAGTATGGTGAAATGACCCATGCTCCAAAAAAATCTCAGAAAATCTAATTACTTGTTGACTAATATCAATTTTCTGATTGGCTTCTATCGTGAACAGTCATGATGCCACTTTTTTGAGTTATTTTTTCCAATTTTATGAACATTAAGAAATTTAGTTGTACTTTATTTTGAAACTTTTTGAAGTTTCTCGTTGGGTCTACAGAGTTATTAATGCAAAATCTGAGAGTATCTTAGAATCTATCTTAAAATTTAATTTGTTAGTTGGAGAAACAGTTCTATAGTAGCCAAAAGTAGAATTATTACCTGAAATTTAGCTGACCTTTCTGAGGTTGAAGGGACATACATTTGAATTCTGTGCTATTTGGTATGGTGAAATGACCCATGCTGCAAAAAAATCTCTGAAAATCTAATTACTTGTTCAGTAATATAAATTTTCTGATTGTCTTCTATCGTGAACAGTAATGATGCCACTTTTTTGAGTTATTTTTTCCAATTTTATGAATATTAATCAATTTTGTTGTACTTTATTTTGAAACTTCATGAAGTTTCCGGTAGGGTCTGCAGAGTTATTAATGCAAAATCTGAGAGTATCTTAGAATTTATCTTAAAATTTAATTTGTTAGTTGGAGAAACAGTTCTACAGTAGCCAAAAGTAGAATTATTACCTAAAATTTAGTTGACCTTTCTGAGGTTGAAGCGACATACATTTGAATTCTGTGCTATTTGGTATGGTGAAATGACCCATACTGCAAAAAAATCTCAGAAAATCTAATTACTTGTTGACTAATATCAATTTTTTGATTGGCTTCTATTGTGAACAGTTTTGATGCCACTTTTTTGAGTTATTTTTTCCAATTTTATGAACATTAAGCAATTTAGATGTACTTTATTTTGAAACTTCTTGGAGTTCCCATTGGGTCTGCAGAGTTATTAATGCAAAATCTAAGAGTATCTTAAAATCTATCTTAAAATTTAATTTGTTAGTTGGAGAAACAGTTCTACAGTAGCCAAAAGAAGAATTATTACCTAAAATTTAGCTAACCTTTCTGAGGTTGAAGCGACATATATTTGAAATCTATGCTATTTGGTATGGTGAAATGACCCATGCTGCAAAAAAATCTCAGAAATTCTAATTACTTGTTGACGAATATCAATTTTCTGATTGGCTTTTATCGTGAACAGTCTTGATGCCACTTTTTTGAGTTATTTTTTCCAATTTTATGAACATTAATCAATTTAATTGTACTTTATTTTAAAACTTCTTGAAGTTTCCAGTTGGGTCTGTAGAGTTATTAATGAAAAATCTGAGAGTATCTTAGAATCTATCTTAAAATTTAATTTGTTAGTTGGAGAAACAGTTGTACAGTAGCCAAAAGTAGAATTATTAGCTTAAATTTATCTGACCTTTCTGAGGTTGAAGCGACATACATTTGCATTCTATGCTATTTAATATGGTGAAATGACTCATGCTGCAAAAAAAGCTCAAAAAATCTAATTACTTGTAGACTAATATCAATTTTCTGATTGGCTTCTATCGTGAACAGTCATGATGCCACTTTTTTGAGTTATTTTTTACAATTTTATGTACATTATGCAATTTAGTTATAGTTTATTTTGAAACTTCTTAAAGTTTCTGGTTGGGTCTACAGAGTTATTAATGCAAAATATGAGAGTATCTTAGAATCTATCTTAAAATTTTATTTGTTTGTTGGAGAAATAGTTCTACAGTAGTCAAAAGTAGAATTATTACCTAAAATTTAGCTGACCTTTCAGAGGTTGAAGCGACATACATTTGATTTCTGTGCTATTTAGTATGGTGAAATGACCCATGCTGCAAAAAAATCTCAGAAAATCTAATTACTTGTTGACTAATATCAATTTTTTGATTGGCTTCTATCGTGAACAGTCATGATGCCACTTTTTTGTGTTATTTTTTCCAATTTTATGAAAATTAAGCAATTTAGTTGTACTTTATTTTGAAACTTCTTTAAGTTTCTGGTTGGGTCTGCAGAGTTATTAAGGCAAAATCTGAGAGTATCTTAGAATCTATCTTAAAATTTAATTTGTTAGTTGGAGAAACAGTTCTACAGTAGCCAAAAATAGAATTATTACCTAAAATTTAGCTGACCTTTCTGAGGTTGAAGCGACATACATAAATTAATTTTATGCTGTTTCGTATGGTGAAATGTCCCATGCTGCAAAAAAATCTCAGAAAATCTAATTACTTGTTGACTAATATCAATTTTCTGATTGGCTTCTATCGTGAACAATCATGATGCCACTTTTTTGAGTTATTTTTTCCAATTTTATGAACATTAAGCAATTTAGTTGTACTTTATTTTGAAACTTTTTGAAGTTTTCGGTTGGGTCTGCAGAGTTATTAATGCAAGATCTGAGAGTATCTTAGAATCTATCTTAAAATTTAATTTGTTAGTTGGAGAAACAGTTCTACATTAGCCAAAAGTAGAATTATTACCTAAATTTAGCTGACCTTTCTGAGGTTGAAGCGACATACATTTGAATTCTGTGCTATTTGGTATGGTTAAATGACCCATGCTGCAAAACACTCTCAGAAAATCTAATTACTTGTTGACTAATATCAATTTTCTGATTGGCTTCTATCATGAACAGTCTTGATGCCACTTTTTTTAGTTATTTTTTCAAATTTTATGAACATTAAGCAATTTAGTTGTACTTTATTTTGAAATTTCTTAGAGTTTCAAGTTGGGTCTGCAGAGTTATTAATGCAAAATCTGAGAGTATCTTTGAATCTATCTTAAAATTTAATTTGTTAGTTGGAGAAACAGTTCTATAGTAGCCAAAAGTAGAATTATTACATGAAATTTAGCTGACCTTTCTGAGGTTGAAGCGACATACATTTGAATTATGTGCTATTTGGTATGGTGAAATGACCCATGCTGCAAAAAAATCTTAGAAAATCTAATTACTTGTTGACTAATATCAATTTTCTGATTGGCTTCTATCGTGAACAGTCTTTATGCCACTTTTTTGAGTTATTTTTTTCAATTTCATGAACATTAATCAATTTAGTTGTATGTTATTTTGAAACTTCTTAAAGTTTCCGGTAGTGTCTACAGAGTTATTAATGCAAAATCTGAGAGTATCTTATAATCTATCTTAAAATTTAATTTGTTAGTTGGAGAAACAGTTCTACAGTAGCCAAAAGTAGAATTATTACCTAAAATTTAGCTAACCTTTCTGAGGTTGAAGCGACATACATTTGAAATCTGTGCTATTTCGTATGGTGAAATGACCCATGCTACAAAAAAATCTCAAAAAATCTAATTACTTGTTGACTAATATCAATTTTCTGATTGGCTTCTTGTATGTGTTAATTTTGGCCTTGTTAATCAACCACACACTTCAGCATTGTCCTTCTTCACCAAGTACAAACAAGACTGAATATGAGTTATTTATCCTACCTGCCTACGTGAATTGACCTGTTGCCTTCTATCTAGATGGGGTTTTTGAAATTGCTCTTAGGACGAGAGTCTCACAACCATGGACCAATCTAAGAAGGAAGGATTTATCATGATAAGTGCAATGCAATGCAAGATTATGCTAAGAAATTGAAACGTAAGAGATCATCTAAACATGAATACTAAATGCCATTAATCTAGAAATTGAAAGCTATCTATTTGCAATATGAAATTATTCTATATGATATTAAGAAAATGAGACAACAATTCAGTATTCTAACAATGCAAAAGTGAGTAAAGTTTTCAGGGGGTTTGAATGAAGAAAGAGAGTTCTTTTATAGACTCTGAGAGAATCAAAATAGAAACTTTCCTGTTCTGAAATAAAACAACCAGAAAACCCAGTTAAAAATAGAAAGCTTTATTGAGAAGAATTCAATAAATTGTTTTCTTCCTGGTTTAATTATTTTATCTCTTTGATTTAATATTGTTTTATTTGAATTAAATTGTTTTATTTCTCTTTAAAGCACAATTAATTCAAAGTTTCTATTTCTGAAATAGAAATAAGATTTTTGAGAGAATATCCAATTAATTAAATAAATATGACCTCATAATTGATTTTTCTCAATTATCTGAATAATGAAATTCAATTATTGAAATGAGGATATTTATTTAATAATTAAATATTATTTAATTCCTTTTCAGATGTCTCAGCTAAAGAGGGTGAATTTAATTTAATTAAAGTGCTAGGAATTTATAATTAAATTAATTCGATCATTGGGTTTGTTTAGCTAAATAGATATTTTAGAATTAAATAGCATGTATGATTAATACAGATTTAGGATTTTCTGTATTTGACACTCAGGTCGAGTTGAGTCAGTGAAAACTCAGAATTGCCTAGTACAATAGGACTTTGATGATTTAGAAGAATGACAAATGCAACAAAATAGGTTAGGGTTGCAAGATGCCAATTTTGGGGTGTTACACTTCTATCGTAAACAGTCATGATGCCACTTTTTTGAGTTATTTTTTCCAATTTTATGAACATTAAGCAATTTAGTTGTACTTTATTTTGAAACTTCTTGAAGTTTCCGGTTGGGTCTGCAGAGTTATTAATACAAAATTTGAGAATATCTTAGAATCTATTTTAAAATTTAATTTATTAGTTGGAGAAACATTTCTACAGTAGCCAAAAGTAGAATTATTACCTAAAATTTAGCTAACCTTTCTGAGGTTGAAGCAACATACATTTGAATTTTGTGCTATTTGGTATGGTGAAATGACCCATGCTGCAAAAAAATCTCAGAAAATCTAATTACTTGTTGAGAAATATCAATTTTCTGATTGGCTTCTATCATGAACAGTCATGATGCCACTTTTTTGAGTTATTTTTTTTAATTTTTTGAACATTAAGCAATTTAGTTGTACTTTATTTTGAAACTTCTTGAAGTTTCCAGTTGGGTCTGCCGAGTTATTAATGCAAAATATGAGAGTATCTTAGAATCTATCTTAAAATTTAATTTTTTAGTTGGAGAAATAGTTCTATAGTAGCCAAAACTAGAATTATTACCTGAAATTTAGCTGACCTTTCTGAGGTTGAAGCGACATACATTTGAATTCTATGCTATTTGGTATGGTGAAATGACCCACGCTGCAAATAAATCTCAGAAAATCTAATTACTTGTTCACTAATATCAATTTTCTGATTGGCTTCTATCGTGAACAATCATGATGCCACTTTTTTGAGTTATTTTTTCCAAGTTTATGAACATTAAGCAATTCTGTTGTACTTTATTTTGAAACTTCTTGAAATTTTCGGTTGGGTCTGCAGAGTTATTAATGACAAATCTGAGAGTATCTTAGAATCTATCTTAAAATTTATTTTTGTTAGTTGGAGAAATAGTTCTATAGTAGCCAAAACTAGAATTATTACCTGAAATTTAGCTGACCTTTCTGAGGTTGAAGCGACATATATTTGAATTCTGTGATATTTGGTATGGTGAAATGACCCATGCTGCAAAAAAATCTCAGAAAATCTAATTATTTGTTGACTAATATCAATTTTCTGATTGGCTTCTATCATGAACAGTCATGATGCCACTTTTTTGAGTTATTTTTTCCAATTTTATGAACATTAAGCAATTTAGTTGTACTTTATTTTGAAACTTCTTGAAGTTTATAGTTGGGTCTGCAGAGTTATTAATGCAAAATCTAGGAGTATCTTAGAATATATCTTAAAATTTAATTTGTTAGTTGGAGAAACAGTTCTACAGTAGCTAAAAGTAGAATTACTACCTGAAATTTAGCTGACCTTTCTGAGGTTGAAGCGACATACATTTGAATTCTTTGCTATTGGGTATGGTGAAATGACCCATGCTGTAAAAAAATCTCAGAAATCTAATTACTTGTTGACTAATATCAATTTTCTGATTGACTTCTATCGTGAACAGTCTTGATGCCACTTTTTTGAGTTATTTTTTCCAATTTTATGAACATTAAGCAATTTAGTTGTACTTTATTTTGAAACTTCTTGAAGTTTCCGGTTGGGTCTGAAGAGTTATTAATGCAAAATCTGAGAGTATCTTAGAATCTATCTTAAAATTTAATTCGTTAGTTAGAGAAACAGTTCTACAGTAGCCAAAAGTAGAATTATTACTTGAAATTTAGCTGACCTTTCTGAGATTGAAGCGAAATACATTTGAATTCTGTGCTATTTGGTGTGGTGAAATGACCCATGCTGCAAAAAAATCTCAGAAAATCTAATTACTTGTTGACTAATATCAATTTTCTGATTGGCTTCTATCATGAACAGTCTTGATGCCACTTTTTTGAGCTATTTTTTCCAATTTTATGAACATTAAGCAATTTAGTTGTACTTTATTTTGAAACTTCTTAGAGTTTCCAGTTGGGTCTGAAGAGTTATTAATGTAAAATCTGAGAGTATCTTAGAATCTATTTTAAAATTTAATTTGTTAGTTGGAGAAACAATTCTACAGTAGCTAAAAGTAGAATTATTACCTGAAATTTAGTTGACCTTTCTGAGGTTGAAGCGACATACATTTGAATTCTGTGCTATTTGGTATGGTGAAATGACCCATGCTACAAAAAAATCTTTGAAAATCTAATTACTTGTTGACTAATATCAATTTTCTGATTGGCTTCTATCGTGAACAATCTTGATGCCACTTTTTTGAGTTATTTTTTCCAATTTTATGAACATTAAGCAATTTAGTTGTACTTTATTTTGAAACTTCTTGAAGTTTCCAGTTGGGTCTGAAGAGTTATTAATGCAAAATCTGAGAGTATCTTAGAATCTATCTTAAAATTTAATTTGTTAGTTGGAGAAACAGTTCTACAGTAGCCAAAAGTAGAATTATTACCTGAAATTTAGTTGACCTTTCTGAGGTTGAAGCGACATACATTTGAATTCTGTGCTATTTGGTGTGGTGAAATGACCCATGCTGCAAAAAAAAACTCAGAAAATCTTATTACTTGTTGACTAATATCAATTTTCTTTTTGGCTTTTATCGTGAACAATCTTGATGCCACTTTTTTGAGTTATTTTTTTTCAATTTTATGAACATTAAGCAATTTAGTTGTATTTTATTTTGAAACTTCTTAAAGTTTCTGGTTGGGTCTGCAGAGTTATTAATGTAAAATCTGAGAGTATCTTAGAATCTATCTTAAAATTTAATTTGTTAGTTGGAGAAACAGTTCTACAGTAGCCAAAAGTAGAATTATTACCTAAAATTTAGTTGACCTTTCTGAGGTTGAAGCGACATACATTTGAATTTTGTGCTATTTGGTATGGTGTAATGACCCATGCTACAAAAAAATCTCATAAAATCTAATTACTTGTTGACTAATATTGCATTTGGACATGCTTGAGAGAATATTTTTGGGATAAATGCAGAGCCTCTTGCAGTGTTTGGGGCAGACATTTAATTTCTTAAAAAGACAATGTCAAGGTAATGCATTTAATTTCTTAAAAAGGCAGTGTGAAGGTAAGCCACTTGCATTATTTGTTTATAGCTACATGTTCAAGGTAAAGTTGCAAAGAGGAGTTTTGAAAGTTTGTGCTTTGTTTTGGTAAATATTTATTCTTCTGTATATTTGAAATGAATCTTTGTTATGTCTGATACTAATAATGTCCTATATTGATTGTAATTGTATGTTGTTTTCAAGTTTTCTGTAGATAGCAAGCTTACAACCAGGTTAAAACCTCTTTATTTGTGCTTGCAAAGTTTGCCTTATTTGGTGGCGATTTCCACTCAGCACTTCGAATTCGGCCTTATTCACCTTGAATTTCCCCATTATCTTGCCTTATTGGGATACGATTTGAACTTTTGAGTTGAAAATTTGCCTTATTTAATTGAGATTTCCACTCCATGTTCAATCAAGTGCATTACTACCTTCTCTAGCTTCCTCTTCTTCCTCTTCTACATAATCAATTATGAAGCCATCCACCCACAATTATAAATATATATGCTCCCATTTGCTAACTTTTTTTTACCTTTTATAAGGCATGGTGAGCTCCCTTTTGTGAATTGTGAAGGACTCCCAACTGTCTTAGATTTAGGAATGGTCACTAAATTTGAGAGAAGATTTGATTTTGATGTTTAATCTTTCGCCCCTCTATATTTTCTTGACCCAAAAAAAGTAAGAAGTATTTTCTGCAGTATCTCTGATTCTTAATGTGTTATATACAGTGCTTTTACATGTGGCTCTATATTTTATTTTCTTTCATCATGGAACAATTTCTCACGACCCTTTATGTTTTACACTTTGTTGTTGTAATAAACCACGCTTCTAATGGAGTTGGCCTGCATTGGTTTCCAGTAATTGGTCATTTGAAATCTTGCGTTGTGTGTTAGTTGCTACCATTCCCTTTTGTGGCTACGTAAGTCATTGAACTGGGGCTTTTATACTTCATGTTTTGGTGTAGCTCTCTGAACCATCCTTGGCGTAATTCTTTACTCTATTGTTTGTGGACTTCTTTTTAACTCATATGTTATACCCATCAAATGTTTATGTTCTTAACTTGTTCCAAAGATCTCATTCTACGCAGATAGGGCAGGGAAATATGATCCTTACACCTGCTAATTGCATTTGTATGAGAGTTTTTGAA
The DNA here is from genome assembly GCA_018584345.1 of Thuja plicata. Lineage (NCBI taxonomy): Eukaryota > Viridiplantae > Streptophyta > Pinopsida > Cupressales > Cupressaceae > Thuja > Thuja plicata. Next base: position 1,039,227 of record MU225439.1, read on the forward strand.
GTCTTTACTATAGATCCATTTGTACCTTTACTTTCAGACCCTAATTTCTTGGAGGCATTCTATCAAAATAATTTGTGTGGCTTGTCTGTGCTTAGAGATTCTTTGCCATGATGCTTGAATGGACGTCCTTACCTATTCCAACTTCCACTAGTGCGCAGGCAGCAAGAAAGCTAGCATAGGTCATTGAAATCTAGCTTTTCACCTGACCGTTTGCTCCAAAAACTACATTTACTTATCTTCTAGCCTAGCTTGTTTCGAAATGAAGTGCAAACATTTAACTTATAATGCCATCTTCTTGATGATTCACTGATAGGTGTGTCTTCTCTAGCTTATCTTGTCTGTGGCACGATGCTCATTGTTTTTGTTGAAGTTCTGATAGTTCTAAAAAAACACAGTTGTTCTACAACTACTCTGTCTTTCCTAGTTGTTGTGGGGAAACTGCTGCTTAGAGTAGGCTGTGCTTTTGTTTTCAACATGGCAGTTTTGAAATTGCAACCTTCATTCACTGGTATTTTCTTAATTGACTGCTTAAATGGTGCTTTAAAACAATTGCCTACATTGAATTGGTTTCTTTGTAACTGACACTCATGTTAACTAGTGCTGGCATTTTTCATCGCTATATGTGAAACACTCAATTTGAGCCTTGCAGTTGACTGGTTTTTGTGTTATTTATCAAGGGGTTTTGTTTTCTTTATCCTTACATATCATACCTCCTTATGAGAGGCATTTGGTCCCTTCTAAGCTAGGCACTATTTTACCTGCCTTGGCATTTTTCCCATTTTACGTGCTATTTTTTGTCTTCTGTAATGATTGAAGCAGATCTACATACCATTTAACTGATACATTCTTGCCACTATTGTCTGGGATAATCGTAAGTTGGTCTCACCTAAAATTTTGTTTGCCAATTTCAACTTTTCAGTGGTCTTTTTGCTATTTTTCTTGCAATTTCATCCTATTTTGAGTGGTCTTTAAATTATCTTTTGAAATTGGAAGATCTGCTGATCTTTCTACAATGTAGTCTTGTACTGCAGTTAGTCTTGGTTTTTTGACTGAAAACTTGCAACTCAACAAAACTCTTCAGACTAAATTTTGACTTGGACTTGGCAACTCTGTTTAGTTTTCATTCCTAGGGTTCTATTTCTTCGTGTGTATTTTTGTTTTGTTGTTTTGTCTAGGATTTTCTTTGTGTGCTGCTATGGATAAATTGCCCTTACTGTAGTTAGCGAGCATGAAAAAAATTTATCTTCAAAGTTACTAGTCAAAACTTTAGTATTGATAAGGATAACACCGTTGTGACAAAACTGTATCACCATTTCATATATTCATTTATTTTTTTACAATAATTTCTTAACTATTAGTTAGTACAATATCTATAATTTTAAGCATGTCACTAATATTAATTCAATATGACTTCTTATCACCTATAAAGTGACCAACTAGATCAAATTAGGGCTTAACCTAGACATGTTCAGCAGAAGGAAAGAGAAATAAAATACAGTCCATAGAGTTATTACTATCTCACTAGAATTGGAATAAGAGGAAGAAGTATTACGCACAAAATACTAACTTCATTTAAAAAACCAATATTCTGGCCAATGATAGTCAATATGGGTAAAGGTGGGTGAACGAATTCAAGCGGCAAACTGAGCAAGTTAGTGTTAACTCCAAGTTTGCTTGTTTGGTAAAGAATTTCAGTCTCTTTATTCCTTGAAGTAAGATTAAGATGCATTTTTCACTAAACCACAGGTTCATGGTAGGATGGTTGAAAGTTTCAAACAAATCAAAAGTGATAATTTGACAGTTTGGCATCCATGGGTCATTTATTAAGAAGCATCCTAGCGCCCTTTTCACTCCTTAGTTAATCTGTGGACTCATACAGACATTTATGTGCTATTTGGACACAATAGATGGTATTACTTTCCTGCATAAGTCTGAACTGGTTTAGAATACATTAGGTTGTTTCAAGAG
>MU225439.1:1075678-1088217 GCA_018584345.1 Thuja plicata
TATATATATATATATATATATATATTATAATAATAATAATAATAAACCCCAGCTTTAAGGCTTTTCAAATTATCATTAGAGTTTATTATTAAAAGCTGGCTTTTTCTTAAATTGGAATAAAGATATGTGGTGATTTAATAATGTTTTTATAAACTTATTAGTTTAAACTTGTTAAATACCTAATGCTTTTGAATGTAAAAAATTAGAAGGTTAATTTAAGTTGAGGAAGGAAAACTTTATGTAGTTTTATTAACTTAACATAGTTAGTATTAAACTAGCAAGTGAGAAATGTTAATAATTACTTAATCTAAAGTTTAATGGAAAATAGGTTTATGTGTGGAGGAAATTTGGAATGAGATTTGTAAACATATTATTATGTCTTTTTATTATTTAATAGTTAATCATTGTGATTACATTAATGTATTTAAAGGTTGGAAGATAGATTTTAATGACTTATTTTGAGTTCATTAAAATAACTTAATTAAAATTTAAATGGGTGATTCTAAGTTGTTAGGTTCATTTTCATATATTGAAATATTTTAATCCAAATAAATTAGAGAATCGCATCAACCTATATTAAATTATTGACACTTTTGACTTTAATGTAATCTTCTTTTATAAAGGTAACATTATTAATTTAATTAAAATAGTTTATAGTTTAGGATTTCCTTTTTAGATTTTTAAAACATAAAGTGTGTAACTTAAAATTGAATATTAGAAGGGGGTTAGATTTACCAGATTAAAATAACTTTTGTATAATCGCTATGCAAGTGTGCAATTTGCTAATACTATAATTAAGACCTAAATGGAATGGGAACACTAACGAGAGTACAACATAGGATCTTTAATTAAATATGCTTAAATGCATTTATAGGTAATGATGAATCATTAATAAACAATAATATATCGAAAAACTAAAGGATCTTTATTATAATTTAATTAAGATGAATTTAAAACACCTAGGAAGTTAATTGGTCAAGAATAATTAAATGTACTTAACTTGGTAATATTATTTTTACATGGTCAATACATATGGCCAGTGTATAGGCCAGTGTAAAAATAATGTTATGATACAAATAAATAACTATAGGATATAAATCTTAGTTTTATTATTAAAATATAATGTAGAGGTAAATGTTATATCCAAGTTTAAGTAACTCTAAGAAACTAATGAAATTGCATTTGATCTAACTAGAACCTTGTAATCTCATGGGTTAAGGGATGTTGACTCATGTCATGATTTCCCCTCAACCCTAACATTGACATTGGACCAACTATCCCTCTTGACCTAAACCCCTTTGTCTAAAGTTTTTACTCACGAGGACACATTTAAGCATGAGATAACAAAAAATTCATCCCTTTTGTTAAATCTTTTAAAAAAAAGTTTTTGTGTTTTATCTTGCAAAATTGGGCATGACATTCTCATTGGAATTCTTTTGTAAGACCCAGTTCCAAGATTGGCACCTTATAAGCCCTTGGTCAACTATTGGTCAATGAATGTCCAAAACCTAGATTATAGGTTATTTTCATTTTTTCATGTTTTGATCCATTAGGGATCACAAAATAAAGGTTTGGACCAATTTTGGTCACCTAATATGCAAAATTGTGAAATATTGCAAAATTGCTCAAAAAGTTGTCAAGCAACTTTTGAGCAACTTTGACAACTTTTTCAAAAACTTGTAAAAACCATTCCCAAATGGCGAGTTGGTTTAAAAATGTAATGTAACCATTTGAAATTCCTACATAAGCCCTTACAGGCGGTCGTAAGATGATGATGTGATTCTTTCATTCAAAATCAATAAAAATCAACCATTTCTCTACAAATTTCGTGAACAGATAGTTAGTAGGGATTGGTACGGAAGGAATTGTATGGAAGTCTGACACACTAAGTTATAATTGTGAATATTATTCCATTTTCAATTGGTCTCATGTATTGACCATATATACTTTTTATGTTATTGAATTTTCAATCCCACTGCCAGGTTTGTAGGCCCTAAATCAAGGTTTCACTAAGAATTTTGTATATTTCTAGTTTCCACAATGGGAATTCAATGAACCTTGGTGTAAATCATGATTTGATTATTTTATTTAATAATATGCAGGTTGAGTTGGTCAAAGTGCAGGGAGATGGGTTTGCCATGATGCCCTATGTGTTTATGACCATGTATGCACCAATCACTGAATTAGGATAGTCTACATAACTTTTGCTTGGGGATTCATAAGGACCTCAAAATCGGTGTAGAAGACCCCTATACATGCCCTCACATGATCCAAGTGTTTTTTTGGGTATTGGATGCAAGTAAAGGGCACTTGTAGTGAAAGTGGAGACCTAATTAGGCCTAATTGCAAATATCACTTTTGTGTGTAAAAATGCTTTCCTTTCACCTTCATGTTTTGGTGCTTAATTATAATACCTTAGGAGATAAAGGGTATTTGAATACCTAATTTTTTCAAGGGGTTATGTGGAAGTATTTTTTTCATGAGAAAAAATCCTTTGAGAAAAGGCTTCAAGCCAATAGGAGGGTTTCCAAAGCAACTATGTTTAAAAGGTTGCATATGTTGAATAGGATCATGGAATCCTTGTCTTAGGGACCTAAATAGGAAACATACATGAGTGTAGGTCACCCCTGGTCCTTGGAGTCATTTTATGGGGTATTTTTGATAATTTGGGATAAGTTCTTAAGAGCCAATCACTTGGAATTGGTGTTCTAGACTTGGTGGAACCTAGTGAGTAGGTTTCACTATGGGTAGTAGGTTGTGATAACCTAGATCCTAGTCCTTTCTGCAATTGTGATAAGTGTAGAGAACTTTTTCCCATTGGAGTTGGAGTATTGAAGGATACATTGTCATTTTGAGCCCTTTTGAGGCTTCTGACTGTCCACTCTGCATCAAGTGGTATCAGAGCTATGTATACTCCTGACGATGAAGAGATCCCTTCAAGGGTTACAAACATTTAACTAGAAAATATGGTGAGAGAAAAGAGGGAAGCGAATGCAACCTTGACTAGGAGGCTTCAAGGATTGGAGAACAAGTTAGAGAGGGGAAAAGAAGACACATCTGGTGGTGAAGAAGGGAGTGAAGAGGAAGATGACACCACTGATTAGGATGTGAAAATTCCTGCAAACCAGAGACCCCTCCTAGATGCTTTAAAATCTATGGGGAGAAGAACCATGGAGGAGAAGTTGGATTTACCAAATTTCAATGGAAAGATGAATGTAGATTTGGCCTTGGACTAGATTGAGGCCTTGACAAGCTTGTTTTAGTGTGAGGACATCCCTGAGAAGAAAAGAGAAAAGATGGAAAAATCCAAGTTGAAGGGAGCAACCCTAACCTTGTGGAACTTCATCCAAACAAAGAGGGTGAAGAATGGGAGAAGTATGATTACTTCATGGAACAAGATGATAGAATTCATCAAAGAGACATATGTGCATGAAGATTATGGGGTACAAATCCATATAAGGAAGCAAAACTTAAAGCAAAAAGACATGGATGTAGGCTCATACACTGAGGAGTTATTAAAGCTATGCATGAAGATAAATGCAATAGAGGACAAGGAAGAAAAGTTAGCAAGAACCATGAATGGTCTTAAGGTATCCATTCAAGAAGAAATTAGCCTACACTATCCTACATTAGTAAACAAATGTTATCAAATGACACTCAAGGTAGAGGAGAAGTGGAAAATAAAACAAAATTTTGGCAAGGGAAAAAGCAATGATGGTGGAAATAATTTTAGAGGAAGAGGAACCTCTTGGAATAGAGGACAATATAGTGGCAGCAGCAGCAAGACACCTGAGAAAAACCAAGGAGACAGAGAACAAGGTGATTCAAACTTTAGAGGAAACTATAGGGGAAGAAGACCCTTCAATAGAGGGAGAAAAAATACAGGAAGAGGAAATGGAACTCTAAGGTATTACTACTGCAATCAATTAGGACACCATGCAGGGAGATGCGCTAAGAAAAGGAACAAAAACAATCAAGGGGAGGGAAGGACACAACTCATCCAAGAAGCCAAACAAGAAGATAATGCCAATTTAAGGGACCTAGAACCAGAGGAAGGAGCATGTTTAATTATGAGACAAGTCTTCCTTCAAGTACCATAAAACAAAGAACCTCCTCAAAGGAAGAACCTCTTTAGGACAAAGATCAAATGCCATGGAAAGGTATGTAATCTACTGATAGATTCTAGTTCAACTAAAAATTTAGTATTTCTTGAAATTGTTCAAAAATTAAATCTTCCTAAGAAGCTACACCCCTTCCTCTACGACGTCTCTTGGCTAGCCAAAGGTCAATAAACTTTAGTAACTGAACAAGCATGGGTAGAATTTTCTTTTGCAAATTTCAAAGATAAATTACTTTGTGATGTTGTGGAAATGGATGCTTCCCACATCCTTATAGGTAGGCCTTGGAAATATCATGTGTATTACACACATCATTGTAGGAAGAACACCTACTCCATAACCAAAAATGGGGAAAATTTCACCATGAAGCCCCTTCCTGATCCCAAAATAGAGAAAGAACCTACTATCATCACCTTGGGTGAAAATAAAATGTTGTAAGTGTTGAAGGAACCTGAGACTAAAGCCTTTGTCCTAATCTCTAAGCCCAAGGATAGCATGAGATCTGATGATAGGGATCCAATACCAAATAAAGTCAAAGGGCTATTAAATAAATAGTGTGATGTCACTACCAATGACTTTCCCAAAAGCCTCCCTCCCTTAAGAGATATTAGTCATCAAATAGACCTTATACCTTGTTCTTCCCTACCTAATAAGGCCCCATACAAGATGACACTTTCTCAACATGCAGAGATTACCAAACAAGTGAATGAACTGCTAGAGAAAGTCTTAATTGAGAAAATTCTTAGCCCATGTGTAGTCCAATATGTTCTTTCCCCTAAAAAGTATGGTAAATTAAGATTATGTATAGATAGCAGAGCCATCAACAAGATTACTATAAGATACAGGTTCCCTATCCAAAGAATGGAGGATTTTCTTGATCAGTTGGGAAATGCATGCTACTTTAGAAGAATTGATTTAAAATTATGATACCACCAAATAAGGATAAAACTAGGAGATTAATGGAAAACAACTTTTACAACAACTGAACGCCTTCTTGAGTGGTTCGTGATGCCATTTGGGATGAACAATGCCCCAAGCACATTCATGAGACTTAAGAATGAAATCTTTATTGACTTTATTGGAAAAAGTTTGTAGTCATATATCTTGATGACATTCTAATATTTATTTATAGCAGGGAAGAACATCTTGATCACATTGAACAGGTTTTGAGGAGACTTCATCAACACATGTTTGCGATTAACTTGGAAAAGTGCATGTTCATGAAGAAGGAACTTGTGTTCCTAGGGCTTGTTATCTCACAAGGCACTCTCAAAATGGACCCTGAGAAGGTTCAAGAAATTGTCAACTAGCCTCCACCAAATAACCAAGGTGATGTTAGAAGTTTTCATTGTCTTTACACTTTTTATAGTAAATTTATAAAAAAATTCAGTCATGTTTGTGTAGTTATGTTGGACACTATTAAAGGTGGTAAGAAGATTAAGTTTATATGGACTAAAGAGGCTAATGATAATTTCCAATACCTAAAGAATAGGGTATCTCAATATCCAATCTTGACTCTTCCTGATCTCAACAAAGTGTTTTTTGTGGAGATAGATGCAAGCAATTTGGTAATAGGTGTTGTCCTAAGCCAAGAAGGTAAGGCTATGACATTCTTCTCTGAAAAACTAAATGATGCAAAGAAAAAATACTCTACTTATGATTTAGAGTTATATGCCATGGTTCAAGAACTTAAAAAATGGAGACACTATTTGCTCCCAAAAGAATTTATAGTCTTTAATGATAACCATGCATTGAGTTTCTTCAATAATCAAGACAAACTAGGGGTTAGACATGTAGAATGGATGGAACAATTGCAAGCTTACACATTTAACATAAAGCACAAAAAGGGAGTCTCCAACAAGGTGGATGATGCACTAAGTACAAGGGTTGGATTAATTAAATAAGTTCAACTTTAGAGTGTGGGTATTGACTCACTCCAACACCTATATACAGGAGATCCAAATTTTGGAGAAGTTTTTGAAGTGTTCAAAAACCTGATAGGCAGGTACCATACTGATTTTTTTGACTTTTTGATACAGAATAATCTTTTGTGTAAGGGGGCTCAATTATGCATCCCTAAGTATTCCATGAGAAAAAACATAATCAGAGAAAATATTGTGGCAGCATGGGGGTTCACTTTGCAATAGATAAGACAATAGATTTGGTAAAGAGAAGTTATTTTTGCCCAAAATTGGCTAAGGATGTTAAGAAATTTGTTGAATCATGTTCCATCTTCCATCAAGCTAAAGGAGTATCCACTAATCAATGTGTATATCAGCCTTTTCTCATACCCACTAGACCATGGGAGTCCATCTCCATGGATTTCATAATGGGTTTACCAAGAACAAGACAAGGTTGTGATAGCATTTTTGTCATAGTTGACAGATTTAGTAAAATGGTGCATTTTTTCCCTAGTAAGAGCACAAATAATGCTTCACACATAGCACACCTATTCTTCAAAGAAGTGGTTAGAACCCATGGCCTACCCCAAAAAATATTTTCTGACATAGATGTAAAGTTTCAAGGTCATTTTTGGAGGACACTTTTCAATAATTTGGGGACCCATATGACCTACAGTTCAGCATACCACCCACAAACAGATGGGCAAATGAAGGTGGTAAATAAGTCCCTTGGAAATCTCTTAAGATGCCTTACAAAATAGTACACCCAAAGTTTGGATATGATACTTCCCCAAGTAGAATTTGCCTTTAATGACTCCTTGAATAGGTCTCTAGGCAAGACACAATTCCAAACTGTTTATGACTTACATCCTAAGGGTCCTCTAGACTTGGTAGAGTTACCTTTAGATTTCAGAGTGAGTTCACAAGGGGAAGATCTAGCAAAGCTCATCACCAAAGTACAGACAGAAGTGAAAGACACCTTGTAGAAGTCCACCATGAAATACAAAGAACATGCAGATAAGAAGAGAAGAGAGGTTCATTTCCACATTGGAGATAAGGTATGGGCATACCTGAGGAAAGAAATACTACCTAAGGGAAAGTATTCAAAGCTGCGTAGGAAGAAAGTTGGGCCATGCACCATCCTCAGCAAGATGGGTGAAAATGCATATGAAATATCCCTTCCTCCTACCCTATTGATCTCTCCTATATTTATTATTGCAGATCTAACACCTTATAAATGTGTTTCAGATATGACTAATGTGCAAGATCCACAAAGTGAAGAGGATAGAGGAGACTATGTCACCAATCTTCCACAAAGCAGATCAGTGGAGTTGGAAACAATTCTTGAGTTCAAGGTGCTCAAGAAAACAAGAAAATAGAAGTAAATTTAATACCTGATCAAGTGGAAAGGAATCCCTAACATAGATTCCACATGGATGACAGAGGACCAAATCAAGCAACATGGCATCACTCTTGATCAATTAACCTCAAGTGGGAACATGAGTTCAAAATCTCATGGGGAGTATGGTGTAGGAGAACCCTAGTTAACCTAAGTGTTCATTTGGAATTTATTTTTTCCTTCAAGGTCCTAGTGACCTTTAGAGAATGTTAGTATCATAGGTTTCTCACTGGACTTCTTTTGTAAGACCCAGTTCCAAGATTGGCACTTTATAAGCCCTTCGTCAATTGTTGGTCAATGAATGTCCAAAACCTAGATTATAGGTTATTTTAATTTTTTTCATGTTTTTATCCATTGGGGATCACAAAATAAAGGTTTGGACCAATTTTGGTCACCTAATAAGCAAAAGTGCAAAATATTGGAAAATTGGACAAAAAGTTGTCAAGCAACTTTTGAGCAAGTTTGACAACTTTGTCAAAAACATGTAAAACCCAATCCCAAATGGCTAGTTGGTTTAAAAATGTAATGTAACCATTGGGAATTCCTACATAAGACCTTATAGGTGGGTGGTAGGATTATGATGTGATTTTTGTATTTGAAATCAATGAAAATACCCATTTCTCTACAAATTCCATGAACAATTAGTTAGTATAGATTGGTATGAAAGTAATTGTATGGAAGTCTAAAAAACCAATTTACTCCTGTGAATCTTCTTCTATTTTCACTTGGTCTCATTTATTGATAATATACACTTTGTAATTTATTGCATTTTCAATCCCACTGCCTGGTTTGTAGGCCCTAAATCAGGGTTTCACTAAGAATTTTGTATATTTCTAGTTTCCACCATGGGAATTCAATGAACCTTGGTGGAAATCATGCTTTAATTATTTTATTTAATAATATGAAGTTTGGACTGGTCAAAGTTTAGGGAGATGGATTTTCCATGATGCCCTAGGTGTATATGACCATGTATGCACCAATCAGTAAATCAGGATAGTCTACATAAGTTCTGCTTGGGGATTCATCAAGACCCCAAAATCGGTGTAGAAGACCCTTATACATGACCTCACATGATCCAAGTGTTTTTTTGGTCATTGGATGCAAGGAAAGGGCACTTGTAGTGTAAGTACAAACCTAATTAGGCCTAATTACAAATATCACTTTTGTGTGTAAAACTATTTTCCTTTCACCTTAATGTTTTGGTGCTTAAGTCTAATACCTTAGGCCATAAAGAGCATCTGAATTCCTATTTTTTTCAAGGGGTTATGGGGAAGTATTTTGTTTAAGAGAAAAAATCCTTTGAGAAAAGGCTACATGCCAATAGGAGGGTTTCCAAAGAAGCTATGTTGAAAAGGTTGCATATGTTGAAAAGGATAATGGAATCCTTGTCTTAGGGACCTAAATAGGCCACATCCATGAGTTTAGGTCACCCATGGTCCTTGGTGTCATTTTATGAGGTATTGTTGATAATTTGGGATAAGTGCTTAAGAGCCAATCACTTGGAATTGGTGTTCTAGACTTGGTGGAACCTAGTGAGTAGGTTTCCCTATGGGTAGTATGTTATGATAACCTAGATCCTAGTCCTTTCTTCACTTGTGATAAGTGTAGAGCACATTTTCCCATTGGAGTTGGAGTATTGAAGGATACATTGTCCTTTTGATCCCTTTTGAGGCTTCTGGCTATCCACTCTGCATTGAGTGGTATTAGAGCTATGTCTACTCCTGATGATGAAGAGATCCCTTCAAGGGTTAGAAACATTGAAATAGAAAAGATGGTGACAGAATAGAGGGCAGCGAATGCAACCTTGACTAGGAGGCTTCAAGAATTGGAGAACAAGTTAGAGGGGGGAAAAGAAGACACATCTGGTGGTGAAGAAGGGAGTGAAGAAGAATTTTACACCCCTAATCAGGATGTGAAAATTCCTACAGACCAAAGACCCCTCCTAGCTACTTTAAAATCTATGGGGAGAAGAACCATGGAGGAGAAGTTGGATTAACCAAGTTTCAATGGAAAGATGAATGCAGATTTGGCCTTGGATTGGATTTAGGCCTTGACAAGATTCTTTGAGTGTGAGGACTTCCCTAAGAAGAAAAGAGTATAGATTGCAAGATCCAAGTTGAAGGGAGCAACCCTAAATTGGTGGAGCTTCATCCAAATAGAGAGGGTGAAGAATGGGAGAAGTATAATTACTTCTTGGAACAATATGATAGCATTGAACAAAGAGACATATGTGCCTAAATATTATGGGGTACAACTCAATAGAAGGAATAAAAACTTAAAGAAAAAAGGCATGGATGTAGGCTCATACACTGAGAAGTTCTTAAAACTATGCATGAAGACAAATGCAGCAGAGGATGAGGAAGAAAAGTTAGCAAGATCCATGAATGGTCTTAAGGTATCCATTCAAGAAGAACTTAGCCTACACTATCCTACATCAGTAAACAAATGTTATCAAATGGCACTCAAGGTAGAGGAAAACTGAAAAAGAAAATAAGAGTTTGGCAAGGGAAAGAGTAATGATGGTGGGAAGAATTTTAGAAGAAGAGGAACCTCTTGGAATAGAGGACAATACAATGGTTGTAGCAGAAAGACCCCTGAAAAAAACCAAGGAGACAAGGAACAAGGTGATTCAAACTTCAAAGGAAAATATAGACAAAGAAGACCCTTCAATAGAGGGAGAACAAATACAAGAAGAGGAAATGGACCTCTAAGGTGTTACTACTACGATAAATTAGAACACCATGCAGGGAGATGCCCTGAGAAATGGAACAACAACAATCAGGGGGAGAGAAGGAAAAAAATCATCCAAGAAGACAAACAAGAAGATAATGCCAATCCAAGGGACCTAGAACTAGAGGAAGGAGCATGTTTGATGATGAGACAAGACTTCCTTCAAGTACCACAAAACCAAGAACCTCCTCAAAGGAAGAAACTCTTTAGGACAAAGATCAAATGCCATGGAAAGGTATGTAATCTACTGATAGATTCTGGTTCAACTAAAATTTTAGTATCTCTTAAAATGGTTCAAAAATTAAGTATTCCTAAGAAGCCACACTCATTCCCCTACCATGTCTCATGGCTAACCAAAGGTCAGCAAACTCTAGTAATTGAACAAGCATGGGTAGAATTTTCTATTGCAAACTTCAAAGATAAAGTACTTTGTGATGTTGTGGAAATGGATGCTTCCCACATCCTTCTAGGTAGGTCTTGGAAATATGATGTAGAGGCCACACATCATTGTAGGAATAATGCCTACTCCATCACCAAAAATGGGGAAACTTTCACCATGAAGCCCTTGCTTGATCCCAAAAGAGAGTAAGAACCTACTGTCATCACCTTGGGTGAAAAGCAAATGTTGCAAGTGTTGAAGGAACCTAAGACTGAAGCCTTTGTCCTAATCTCTAAGCCCAAGGATAGCATAAGATTTGATGATAGGGATCCAATACCAAATGAAGTCAAAGGACTGTTAAATAAACACAGTGATGTCACTACCAGTAACTTTCCCACAAGCCTCCCCCCTTAAGAGATATCAGTCATCAAATAGACATTATACATGGTTATTCCCTACCTAATAAGGCCCCATACAAGATGACACTTACTCAACATGCAGAGATTACCAAACAAGTGAATGTACTACTAGAGAAAGGCTTAATTCAGAAAAGTATTAGCCCATGTGCAGTCCCATCTATTCTTGCCCCTAAAAAGGATGGTAAATGGAGATTATGTATAGATAGCAGAGTCATCAACAAGATCACTATAGGATATAGGTTCCCTATCCCCAGAATGGAGGATTTTCTTGATCAGTTGGGAAATGCATGCTACTTTACAAAAATTGATTTAAAATCAGGATACCATCAAATAAGGATAAAGCCAGGAGATTAATGGCAAAAAACTTTTAAAACAAGTGAAGGCCTTTTTAAGTGGTTGGTGATGCCATTTGGGTGGAGAAATGCCCCAAGAACATTCATGAGACTCATGAATGAAATCTTTATTGACTTTATTGGAAAATGTGTAGTCATATATCTTGATGACATTCTAATATTTAGTCATAGCAGGGAAGAACATCTTGATCACATTGAATAGGTTTTGAGGAGACTTCATCAACACAAGTTAGTGATTAACTTGGAAATGTGCATGTTCATGAAGAAGGAAATTGTGTTCCTAGGGTTTGTCATATCACAAGGCACTCTCAAAATGGACCCTAAAAAGGTTCAATAAATTTTCAAATAACCTCCACCAAAGAACCAAGGTGATGTTATAAGTTTTCATGGTCTTGCCACTTTTTTTTAGGAAATTCATAAAAAATTCCAGTCATGTTTGTGCACCTATGTTGGACACTATTAAAGGTGGTAAGAAGATTAATTTTATATGGACTAAAGAGGATAATGATGCTTTCCAATACCTAAAGAATAGGGTATCTCAATAGCCAATCTTAACTCTTCCTGATTTCAATAAAGTGTTTGTTGTGGAGATAGATGAAAGCAATTTGGCAATAGGTGTTATCCTAAGCCAAGAAGGTAAGGCTGTGGCATTCTTCTTTGAAGAACTCAGTTATGCAAAGAAAAAATACTCTATTTATTCTTTAGAGTTATATGCCATGGTTCAAGCACTTAAAAAATTAAGACACTATTTTCTCCCAAAAGAATTTATAGTCTTTAGTGATAACCATGCATTGAGTTTCTTCAATACTCAGGACAAATAAGGGGTTAGACATGTAAAATGGATGGAACAATTGTAGGCTTACACATTTAACATAAAGCACAAAAAGTGACTAGACAACAAGGTGACTTATGCACTCAGCAGAAGGTTTGGATTAATTGAAGAAGTTCAACTTCAGAGTGTGGGTATTGAGTCTATTAGAAATGAAAAGAAATATGTAAAAATGAACAATACCAGGAAAGAATCTAAGCAATTGAATGCATAAAAGAGATATTACCATAAACAAGGAGAGATAAAGCTCCAAGATTCAACACAAGAAGGCAAGATATTTTAAAGGGGAAAGCAAAGAAAACCCCTTGTGACATTATGAATGAGGCATAAAATCCTAAGAAGAGGAGAGAGAGAGAGAGAGAGAGAGAGAGAGAGAGAGAGAGAGAGAGAGAGAGAGAGAGAGAGAGAGAG
>MU225439.1:1111413-1167136 GCA_018584345.1 Thuja plicata
CTGCCCCCATCCTGTATTTTTCCAACCATTGACCTACTGCATCAATGGCACCCTTGCCAATTGTAAAGTTAGAAATCTTAAACTGCCTAGGGGTCAAAGTCCCCTTCTTATGTGGCACAAAATGCTCGTTGTCTATCAACAACAACTACCATATAAACTCCATTGCCGCCACCCTTGCTGGTACATAATATGGTAATAAATGAGGTGGGTGAATACACCCATATACCATGATGACTGTGTAATTTTATTCCATAAAGAAGTCACCCCAATTATGCTTTCCAAGCTAGCTATCTATATAATCACAGGGCCTAAGCATTTGTATAACCTTTAATGGGATTCTTTTTCTGCTTGTTCCCAAACTCTGTACTATTGGATATACAATCCAATTCTAAAAGGCACAATAGTCACACTCCCTAGAAGTGTAATTCCAAACCCTCAACCAAAATTGGATAGGATTTGGTCCCGACTGATAGAATCTCTGAGGATTTAAATTATTAACATCCATGATGAAAAAATTGAAATGCAAAAGGAGATGCATAAGAACTAAGTAATGCAAAAATTTGGGCTCCTTCTCCTTTGGGTTCTTCATTCTCTTCTGGGTTGCAATGAAACCCTCATGCATTTCATCTATGATGTGCTAAATATAGTCATAACTGGTGTTAGAGTGGACCTCTTGCAGGTCCACCACCATCGTTAGAATCCTTGCATCAATCTTCTTTGCATCACCATCTATTCCCAACACTCTACACAGGGCATATGCAGCATACTTGATATAAAAGTGTAGATCCTTGTAATAATATGGGCAGTCCCTAGACATAGGATCTAAATACTTTCTTACTTCTTTTAACATATGTTTTAGCAATTGGCTTCTAGCAATCCCAAGGTTCAAAGTGTACCTCTGTTTTTGCTTTGTCATGTCAATTTTGGTAGACATGGTGCTGTATAAGCCGAAGGCTTGCATGAATGAATTTATATTCAAAATTAATAGGGCTGTGCCAGCATCCCTCCTGATGGTCTTAGAAAAAACATCATAGTGATTGGCTAGGTCTAAAAACAAGTCTACATCCAAGAAGACATCAGGAACAATTAACCTGGCTAAACCACAGGTCCAAGGGTTTGATACTGGGATGGGCTTATCAAAATTCTTATAAAAATAGTTGAAGAGGGAAAAACCTGTTGTTCCTGGAGTCAAAGCATCTTGAATGTCTTTATACTCATCAATGAGGACATTAGCATTGACCTTTTTATTTTGTGTTGAACCAGGCAGGAGACGGAGGAATTCATCTGAATAGTTCACTTTCCCTTTGCCTCGTCCTCCACCCTCTCACTTTCTCCGCTGGTTGAAGCTACACTCACTGCCATGCTCATGTTTTCAGTGTTTGAATTCTCCTCTTTGTTACCGTTATTGAAACAAATCTATCATAGAGACCTCACAAACTGTTTCGTGCACAATTCTAAAAACAATGAGCTCTTAATTCTCAGAGAACTCTGCGAACTTTTGGATTTTACTTTGTTTTGGCAACTGAACTTCTTAAATTTAGCAACTCTAAAAGAAAGGTGAATGTACATGAACATGCGATCATCTCCTTTTAATAATCATTCGAAGTACATTGCTCATGTTTCACAGAACATCAATTCTATCTTTAATTCCACATACTATGAACATAATTGAAAACCTAGCCGTAGTTTCCTGAGTGTGACAGGAAAATCAAATTTGTAAAACTGAATCCTTGGCTAAACCTTATAAAATTCAAATAAGCTGACATGTCACGCTGAGATTGGCCTTCTGTCATACATCTCAACTACCCATTTTCTGCACAGTAATCAAAATATGGAAATGTGATTGGCCGCCGAATAATTCACACTGACATATTTAATACTGGCACTTTTTTACAAAAATCATCATCAAGCGACAAGGCGAATGAATTCATTTTCTCTGTCGCTGATCCCAATCCTTAACCCATGATTTATCCAGAGACATAGCGACTGTGCAACTTCCTTACCTTCACTAACCACAGTCAATATTTGGCGACCACGCGACACAAGGAAAATCTAAGTCGCCAGTGGTTATCACTAACCCATGTTCCTTTCTCAAACTATGTGACTAATAGTTATTTTTATCTTTCACATTTATATCTTAGTCACCCAATGTTATCTCTCTTCTGCCAGACTGCGTGACAACCCTTAGTCACCCAATCGCCAAATGAAATTTTGAATGCCAAAAACATGATGAGACACCGTGACAAAGCATTCTGACCTTAAATTCATCTTGCGACCTCGCGACATACCCTTATCCGCTGATTCGCGAGGACTTTTCTCCTTAGGGTCTTTTGTTCTCAGACTTGGCAACTACCGTAGGATCCTTTCATAGTTTCATCTGACAGTTGTCGCTTAATCGCCAAGTAACTTATCATGTCTTTAAAACATTCCGAGACCCTGCGACTAGCAGTTACCCTTAAGTAGTCTCGTAGTCACAGAACATACTTATACCTTTAAGCGATCATCCTGGAATCCACTCACCTCCTGACAGATGTCCTCTTCTGATTTGAAACCTAGGTTATCTGGCGACAACCCGACTGTGCTTCATTACAAACCGTAAAAGGTTAGTCGCTGAGTCTCGGTAGTTTGAACTTAATCGACCTCTTTTCTGGAGACTACATGACTAAAAGCTTTGCATTACATATTACATTAAATTCATTCAGTGATTATTCGACAAAAGGTAATCGCGAAGTCTCTTAATATTTTCTTAACTGTGGAAAACATCTTGCAATCACCCGACTAACCTGCGGACCCACTGACATATTACTGTTTTGTTAAAATGATTAAGTGATTACACGATCTAGAGTGAATCGTGAAGTCTGGGAAAGATCAGGGAATATTCGGTTGTTACATGAGACAATGCGACAAAAGCTAATCGCTAAGTCGGGAAGAAAAAGGAATATGCTCTTTTAAGTTATGCGACTAAGCGATTAGAAAAGAACTCATGACTTAAGTGGAACAAAAAGTAACTGAGAAATATAAAATGAACAACGCCTTAGGGTTTTCTTCAATTTTGAACGTTGAACAAGAGCTAGGGCTTAAGACTTAGAACATTTTCACAGGTTTTAGGCTGAAAGACATGAAAACATGAAAACCTGAAGAGGGAAGACCATAGAACCGAGGAAAAAGAAGGCAAAACTTGGAATACAACTAACAGGTTATTTTTATATTTTTCATGTTTTTATCCATTAGGGATCACAAAATAAATGTTTGGACCAATTTTGGTAACCTAATATGCAAAATGTTAAAATATTGCAAAATTGCTCAAAAAGTTGTCAACCAACTTTTGAGCAACTTTGACAACTTTTAAAAAAACATGTAAAACCCATTCCCAAATAGATAGTTAGTTTAAAAATGTAATTTAACCATTGGTAATTCCTACATAAGCCCTTATGGGTAGGTGGTAGGATGATGATGTGATTTTTGCATTCCAAATCAATAAAAATCAACCATTTCTCTACAAATACCGTGAACAGTTAGTTAGTACGGATTGGTATGGAAGGAATTGTCTAGAATCCTGACCAACCAAGTTATTCATGTGAATATTCTTCTATTTTCACTTGGTCTCATTTATTTATCATATATACTTTGTAAGTTATTGAATTTTCAATCCCACTGCCTGGTTTGTAGGCCCTAAATCAGGGTTTCACTAAGAATTTTGTATATATCTAGTTTCCACAATGGGAATTCAATGACCCTTGGTGGAAATCATTCTCTTATTATGTTATTTTAGAATATTCAGGTTGGGTTGGTCAAAGTGCAGGGAGATGGGTTTGCCATCATGCCCTAGGTGTATATGACCATGTATGCACCAATCACTGAATTAGGCCAGTCTACATAACTTTTGATTGGGGATTCATCAAGACCCCGAAATTGGTGTAGAAGACCCCTATACATTCCCTCACATGATCTAAGTTTTTTTTTGGGCATTGGATGCAAGGAAAGGGCACTTTTAGTGTAAGTGCAGACCTAATTAGGCCTAATTACAAATAGCACTTTTGTGTGTAAAACTACTTTCCTTTCACCTTCATGTTTTGGTGCTTAAGTATAATACCTTAGGCCATAAAAGGTATCTGAATCCCTAATTTTTTCAAGGGGTTATGTGGAGTTATTTTGTTTAAGAGAAAAAAATCCTTCGAGAAAATGCTACATGCCAATAGGAGGGTTTCCTAAGCAACTATGTTGAAAAGGTTGCATATGTTGAATAGGATCATGGACTCCTTGTATTAGGGACCTAAATAGGCCACATCCATGTGTGTAGGTCACCCCTGGTCCTTGGAGTCATTTTATGGGGTATTGTTGATAATTTGGGATAAGTTCTTAAGAGCCAATCACTTGGAATTGGTGTTCTAGACTTGTTGGAACCTAGTGAGTAGGTTTCCCTATGGGTAGTAGGTTGTGATAACCTAGATCCTAGTCCTTTCTACACTTTTGATAAGTGTAAAGCACTTTTTCCTATTGGAGTTTGAGTATTGAAGGATACATTGTCCTTTTGAGCCCTTTTGAGTCTTCTGGTTGTCCACTCTGCATCAATTTTGAGTTGAGGAAACTTGAAATTGTAAGAAATGATGAATTTTTTATAGAAATGATTAGGGTAAAAAGAAGCTACAAGTGATAAATGGTTGTTAGAATATCCAATAACTGAAGACTGTGAGCCTTTCTCAACCGAGTCAATGGAAGATTCTCCTTCAGCGTTGGAGCAAGAATTGAAGTAGAGGGTTGACAAGAAAAGGGGCCAACCAAGGATAATCTAGATTGCATAGAAATAAGGATGCAATGGGGAAATTGAGGAGAATAAAACAACTATCAAACCAAGTACCTATTTACCCCCTCATGGGGAGTGCTAGTTTGTGGATCGAAGCTGAATTGATGAAAACAAAAACAAGAAGAAATTAGATAGCTATAAGGATTAGGACTATATTGGTGTAAAGAGAATATAGGGTTGCATTTATATATTAACCAGAAAAAATATTATATTTGGACATAATATAGTCAGGGAATTTTGAGATACAAGCTTAGTTTTAGATGTTTATGATTTAGGAAGTCTATCTTGATATGACCCAACTAGTATTATCTAAAAATCATGGATTTTTGTAAACTTTACATAAGATAGTATGATGAAAATAGTATTAATGGATAGGCACAATTTTGTCAATAACATCTAATATATAAGACAAAGGGCTTAAAAGATATATAGGAAGCTAATTATATATGCAAGGAAGAAGGTAGTATTAAATGGTGTAATGATGGTAAGATCTAGACAAGAGTTATTGGTGGATTGTATCTTCATATATTAAGTAATAGAATGTATGTTTAGTAGTAATACTATTTTTTGTATGGGATTTACTTTTCATTTGAATTAATCTACAATTTTAGTAGAACCACAATGAGGAGCCATAGCATGCTCTTACAAAATAACTAAATATGTTGTAAGGAATGTATTCATAATTTTTTTGCAATATTATTACAATGGAATTACATGCTTGGAAGCAAATAGATTCTAATGTGGTTGAAAGGTGCAAGAATGGGCTAAGAATTATAACAAATGTTGGATTAATTTTAGTCTTTGAGCAATAATCAAATGTATTAAAGAAGGCATTAGATAAATTAATAAGACATAAATAAATCTCAATAGATTAATATTTAGTATAAATTTCTTATGAAAGGCCTAACAAAATTCTCAAGATGATAAAAGAGTATGTTGATTTCAAATAAAGAGAGAGTAAAAAATCGAAGTAAAATTCTCAGGAGTTGATAGCCATGAAAATATACTCAATTGACATCAAAGTAGGATACTTAGAAACTTAATGAATAAAATTGGATAAGCTGATAATATGTAAGATTGTATGAAAGTAGTTCAAAGGAAGGACAATAGGTAATCCTTACAAAAATCCTTTGATCACTTAAAGTAATCTTTATATCACTATAGCAGTCTTACTTTATCTTCAACTTCAACCCTTGCCAATAAAAAAAACTAACGATGTGATCCTAAAATCATTCTGACTAGTATTAGGAGTCTCATACCCACCAATATTTTATTCTTATTGAACTCATTCAAGACCATTCAATTTTTAGAAATTCATATAAAAAATTTAAATAAAATAAATCATAAAGATCTAAAAACACCTTTTTATTTTATAAAACCATATATATATATTTAACAAAAGATTATATATTATCTAAATAACATTTTAAATAAAACCATTATGAATGCCCTCGATAGAGGAAACATTTAAATGGTGAGTGCTTAATGCTTTCATTCATCTACCACATATATTTTTTAATTAAATGAGTCATTAGCCCCATTCAACAGGGGTGTTTGTATTTTTGTTAAACAAAATATTGTATCTTTGTTCGTTTGGTGTGAGATGTGTTAAAAAATAATAGATTTAGTGGTTTAAATTCATTCCAATAATTATTATTTATATTATTTTTCGTATCTTATATGTAATGTCTAGTGGTATATTTTTAAACATATAAGAATGAAAGATTGAGAACTTAGGTGAATAATGATGAATGAATTACTATAAAATCATTATATTATGTTACAAACATATGTATAAGTATAGTGATACCTTATTCACATATGTATCAAATATGGTGATATCTTATTCACATTGTAAATGAAGGAAAGCTTTGAGTAGATTAAAAATAAGATTATGTTAGAAAGATATTATGTTGATAGTAAATAATGTTAACGAATATATTTTTAAATTTTATAGAATAAAAATTATCGAAGTTTATTCAAGTTAATTTGTAAGTTTGAATTTAATCTATTTTGTCTACATATTATTTTACTCTTCGAATATCATAGATAAAATTTTAAAAGTGAATTTTTGTTTGTTTTAGATTAAAAAATAATAAATTTATACTCAAAAAAGGGAAAATCAGAATTATTTAAGATATTTTGGAATCTATTCATTTGAAATTAATGTCTACGATACAAGCTTATGTCCATAACATTAGCAAAAAAACATTACGATACAAATGTGACATTAACATGCCACACTAAACACAATTTTTTATGACACAACAAAATGATACTCAAGTCGTATGATACCAACGCATCAAAAATAGAAACTCAATGAAAGACTTACTCAAATAGGGTGAAAGCCACTATAACAAAACTTAAATAATAAGTTTCAACAAAAAATGTAGATTTTTTTTTATATAATTTTACAACTCTTCAAAATTGCTTCATAACCTCCAACTTTGCTCCCTCTCTTGTTTCTAAAACTTCAAACATCATGTTAAATTTTATAACTCTTAAATTGCACAAAATTTTTTAATTTTTATATTTATATTAAGACTATGTACTCTTTTTACCATTCAAAAATTTTAAATTTCTAATAAATTATGTAACTCTTACAAATTTGTCCCCAATTTCAAATTTTTATAGTAAGACTAGGCAAAAAATTTATCATGTAAATTGCAACTCTTGCAAATTTTATCCCAAGTTTTTACTAAACAACTCTTGAACATGCAAAACTTCAAAATTTTAAAGTAAATTTCAACTCTTGTAAATTATAGACCAATTTTTTTTTTTTAATAAAAAGAATTAGTGAAATTATCACTATGGACAAATTTGAAATTCTCAAGCAAATTAGCAAAACTTGCAAACTACATTTAAACCTTATTTCTACCAATTTTTATCTTGAGAAAGTTACTTATATTTTTATTTGTATCTCTAAATTACAAGCTTGATTTTTATGAAAAAAAAAGGCATGGTTTTCTTATTTTTAGTACTATTCGAAAAATGAATTGGGGAAAATATTTGAACATGAACATGTTCTTCATTGAAAAACAAGATGCACTAAAGGCCTGTTTATTTACGTAAACTAATAATCTAATTCTACGTACCTAGTTATTTGCTTCAACCATTTCTCTAAGTTCGAAGTCTTATAATTCTTTCACTATCAAATTGGTTACAATTTATTTTTAGTTTCGCTATGCCTAACTGAAGAATTTTCATGGGAATATTTTAATTTGTGTTGTTTGTTTTTTTAATTGCATTTGTGTTTGAGTAATTTTTGAGAAAAAAATAGACCAAGGGTTGAGCAAAAGTTGGCAGTTTTGAAATATGATGAGTATCTTTTTGTTTAATTTGTTGGTTTACATGTGGGTTTTCTTAACAATACTTTATTATTAAAATAGTTTGGTATTGTTTTTAATTTAATTTTACATTTTGTGTGTTATTGTTGTTGTCTGTTATTTAGCATTATCATTTGAGCAAGGAGTAGAAAAAAAAAGTGAATTAGTCTTCATCACAATGACTAAAACAACATGAATTTTAGTTGTTCATTCAATTGCAGGGATTTATTGAATTTGACCACAATCAAAACTGTAGGGCACAAATTTTTTTAATAATGAATCAATCATAATAAACACATCAAACCAAAAAACCAACACATAGCCAAACTAAAAAATTAGACAAACAAAAAAAACCGGTCACCATACCCCAACACCGCCCTTCCACTCTTGCTCAACCCTTGTTGCACTCATTTTTTTTGAGACCTTATTAAAAATTATTGCAAAAAATATAAAATAAAGATATTCCCTTCAAAATAATAGATAAAACATTCTCATCAAAATTATCTCTTGCATTGATGTTAGCTAGAACATCAAGTGAAACATAAAAGTGATATATTTCCCTGTACATACATTATGAATGCAACACACGTCAACAATTTTTTTCTTCCAATTTTCCATAACTAAAACTCATAAAAATACCAACAAAAATACAAAGAGCTGGGGATTTGAAGCATGCTCACTATTTTTTTAATTTAATTCATTTGTTTGGATGTGGGTTTGCTTAACAATTCTTTGTTTTTACAATAGGTTAGGATTTTTTTGACTTTAATGATAAATTTTAGGGGTTTTTGTTATGTAGTACTTAACATTGTCGCTTTAGCAAGGACTAGAAGAAAAATTTGAACTATCCTTCATCGTGATGACAAAAATACATTGGTTTTAGATGGTGGTTCACTTGAATTTATTTTTTATTTTTGAGATTTTTAATGCATGCCTCTATATATAGATAACTAATGTTTTGGGTTGAGCTCTTGTCTATTAATGTGTGCGATTGTGAGATAATTTTTTGACTTTCTCTTATATTTTGTAATGTAAGTAGAATAAAAAAGGTCTTAGTCAAACAAAATCCCTTGTTGATCTCTTGCACGACTCTTTCTTACCCTTATCTCAAGCCACAAAACTAAAAAAATAGATAACAAAAACTTACAAGATTTTAAAACAAATAGAATAAATTTGAGTAACAATCTAGACCACAGAGCACAAACCATTTTAATAGTGAACCAATCATAATGAACACTTCAAAGAATAAAACCAATACCACAACTAAACCCAAAAATTAGACAAAACAAGAAAACCAATAACTATATCTCAACACCATCCTTCGGCTCTTTCTCAACACTTTAAATTGAGAGAACCTTCAAAACCCATATGGTATAAGACACACTAATAAAGAATATTTCAATTTTTTTCGCATTAAAACAACATTTTTAGTGTCTATGATTATATATAAAAAATGCACATAGCAAAACTATCGACAAATTCCAACCCATTTTGACAATAGGGAAATGACCATAATCCAAACTACATAGGAAAAACCATTTTAACAATGAACCACACATAATGAGCACTTTGAAGAACAAAACTAATGCCACATCTAATCTAAAAACTTAGACATAACATTGAAAAAATTAGTTACCATATCTAAACATTGTACTTTTTCTCTTGCTCAACCCTTGCAACTAAACCAACCTCTAAAACCCGTATGGTTTTAGCTACTCTAGTAAATAATAATTCAATTTTTTTCACACTAGAGCAACATTTATAGTGTCTATGATCAAATAATAAAAACCCACATAGAAAAACTAATGAAAAAATCCAACTCATTTTGATAATAAGGCAATGACCATAATCCAAATTATAGAGCACAAACCATTTTAACAATGAACACTTTGAACAAAACAAACAATGCCATAGTCAAAGCAAAAAAGTTAGACAAAACAAAAAAAAATTAGTCACCATAGCTCAATAGCATCCTTCTACTCTTGTTCAAACCTTACTTTTCTCATTTCCTTTTAAACCTTGCTAAAAAACAGTGCAAAAAAAATAAATAAATAAAGTATTTCCATCGAAACAACCAATAAAATATTTTCATCCGTTGTTCTTTGATGACATCCCTGATTATCTAAATGTCATCCCAAATGAGGTAAGAGATAAAATCCCTAGGTTTTGTGGAAATAATGATATAACTTGTCAAGGACATCTTAAAGCATTTACTGATAAAATGATTGACTTTGAAATTGATCACGAGGATGTACTCATGAAATTATCTGTTTGATCTTTGGATGAAGATGCTAGAGACTGGTATAGGAGTTTAGCTGAAAATAGTATAGCATCTTGGAAGAGATTGTTGAAAGTTTTAAAGAACAATATTGTGAACATGTTAATACAGGTTTTATGTTAATTGAATTTAACAACATTAAGAAATTCTTGAATGAAAATATGGAAAATTTCAATATTAGGTTTCAAAAGGTCATGAATAAGTTATTTCAAGTTTTGAGACTAGATGTGGAAGTATATTTAACCACATATTTCAATGCTATGGAATGAAATATGTCATATCTTTTAAGGGATAAAAATCCACATAGTCTGAGGGAAGCTTATAAAATGGCTATAAACATTAAAAGCAACAGGCAAGCCTCAGGAAAAATAGGAAAGAGAGAAAATGGAAGGTTGTGGAAGGATAAAAAAGGACAGACAAGTAAGTATGCCAAGAATCAGGATAGGGTGGATAAATTAGTAAGTGTAGTAAAAGACATTGGTGTCAAGGTTGATAAAAATGAATGGGCTTCTCATGACAATAGGTATCAATATCAAAGGTATGATAAAATCCCCAATTTGAAGGATATGCCATACAAAACAAATTGGAAGGATGATAGACTTATTGTTGAAAATTAGGAGAGCCAAAAGACTAAGGTAACCCTTGATCCTTTGAAAATAAATGTTGCATACAATGTAGAAAATACCCCTTGGTTTCCTGTCTGTAAATTACCCCATTCTTCCTTTCAATGTGTTGTTACTCAAGCTTTAGTTGAACATATAAAGGATAGCAATGAACAGTTAAACCTAGAGTAAGAAGACCCTATGGTAAATATGTTCACTATGAATAGGCATAAAGATATGTGGTCCTCTAAATATGAAGAGTCAGTTGCAGATATAGATACTAGGAGAGAACATTGCCAAAGATACCAACAACAAGTTTTCTTTGACTTAGATGATGAACCTGATACTGCGTTACAAAATACTATCTATACTTCAGGTGATGATAGAGAGTATCCCCATTTCAAGTTTCCTAATGATAGGGAGAAAATATCTTTAATCATAGCAACACTCAATCAAGCTAGGAGGTGGTCCCACAATAGTGTGTCCCACGTTTTTGAACATCTTGATTTTTGCTAAAATTACACATTTTTAAGAAAATATAATGATTTAAGCCTTGAGAGCTCCCATTTGAAGGATTAAATTGAAAATGGTTAGATAAAAGCCTCTTGGATCAAAATCCCTTTGGTATAATCTCTCTAGTCCTCACTCACGCCTATAATCGAGTCTCCTTTGCACCCATCAAAATGCTGACAAAACATCACTTTGAAATTAACTTTTCTTGGGATCAAAGCAATTCATTTGAAAAACCTATATACAGGATGATAGTACTCAGAGAAATATTTCCAATGATCATGATTTTTATATATATTGAGTTTATTAAGACTTTTCTTTTTAAGTTTTACTAAACATAGGTTGTCTGACCATTTAGCGACTTCTTTGTTTGATGCTTCTGGAAAAATAGTAAATTAGGGGAAAAATTTATGAAAAATATCTAGGAAATAGGTATTTATTTTATCTTTCTATTAAAAAAATAATAAATGAATTTCAATATATAGAGATAGAGTTAGAGCGATCCAAGTGAACCTATGTCCAAATTATAGTTAATGTCACTTCATAACTCAATAAACTATAAAATATTCAACCAAATTGAATGAAACCAAATGGATTCTCTAGATATTGGTGTCATAAACCTAAATTAAAAATAATTACATTCTTATCAGTTTTATAAAAAAAATTATGTTGATCAATGTGAGTGTCACTCTTGAAAAATGTTGATTTTTCACACAAACAATTTTTGAAGGAGAAGGAAAATGGATACAAATAAATTCCAATTTTTTTAAAAATATATATATTTATAAACTAGAAAACAAATACTAAAATTCAATAATTTAAATCATCTCCAAAATCTTAATGGTTTTACAACAATAGCTGTCTGAAAGTGAAGTTTTTTCCAAAATGTTCATTTCAGTGTCAAAGTTGGCCAAAAAGTGGAACATAGTTTTGTGGGATCACCTAGGAGTGCTTACAAATTGAGGAATAGAAGAGTATAATTTGGTCAAGGTAAACCTGCTTCAGTATTCATTAAAGAAGATGCCTCACAAGTTTTTGTAGGATCTAAAAGCAAAGATAAAAATAAGAAAGAAGGTACAAAACAAGGAGAGTTTTCTTCTGCTCAAGGGGAAAAGGAGGAAGAAAAAGTTGATAAGAAAGTTGTAACTAACAAAGGAAACACAGGTAAGAGCACAAATGACATCTTGTCTGGATCAAAAAAATTTAATATGAAACATTCTCTTATGCAAATGAAAGTGCCAGTTCCTTTGAGTGAAATGTTAAAAATAAAGGAACATAGGGTTGCTACAATGTCATTTTTCAAAGGGATAGTTGATGACCTTGTTGATAATAAAAGGGAGAGAAACATGAATGGTGTTGGAAATTAAACACCTATCTTATATGTAGGTTTAATATTATTACCCAAGAGCCCTCTCAACTAGAACCTTTTAATGTAACCTTGTTGATAAACAAAAAACTTGTAAAGATTGTATGATTGATTCTGGTGCCGCTGCAAATGTAATGACATATGGTGTAATGAAAGAATTGGGTATGAATGTTGATATTTTATATGGAAGATTTTATTCCATGGATAATAGAGAAGTCCCTATGGTGGGAACTCTGAAAGGAGAAGTTAAGATGGTTGTCTTTCCTGAGGCAACTTACAAAATGGATGTAGTTGTTGTAGATACCCAACCCCATTATGGTATTCTATTATCTAGACAGTGGGCCACAACAGTTGGAGGTCATGTCCAATTGGACTTATCTTATGCAAAAATCCCAATGAATGGGAATGAAGAAAAATTTTATAGAGAACCTCGGGCACCAGTGACTATTCAGAAGGTGCGAGATAATATGCTTAATTGTTGTGTGGATGTAGACATGAAAAACTTCAGAATAGAGAAGATCTTTCCACAATGCAAAATTAATGATCCATTAATTGAAGAGCTAAACACACAACAAGGTGGCCTATGGAAAATGTACTTTGAAAGAGCTTGTTCCAAAGAGGGATCAGGAGTTGGTGTTATATTTATTTCTCCATCAGGTACTACATTCAAATACTCTTTCTTGTTAATTTTTCAGTGTACAAATAATACTGCTGAGTAGGAAGCCTTATTTTTGGGATTAAATATTGCTACTAGGCATTGTATCAAATGTTTAAAATTTTATGGGGATTCTGAGCTAGTAGTAGCACAAGTTAGATCCAAGTATGCTATAAAAAATGACAGATTAAAAATGTACAAGCATGCTATTTGGGATCAAATTGAATTTTTTGATACCCTTAACATTGAATGGATAGAAAGGTCAAAAGACATCATGGCTGATTTTTTAGCTAAGGTTGCTTTAAAGAATAGTGATTTTACTTTGAGTGGGGTATCAATTATGGAAGTTAAGACTAAACCAGTTGTCCCTGATAATGTTTACAACTGGCAAGTTTTTGAGGATAATCAAGATATTCATAGGTTTATTCAGTGCCTTGACCATTATGAAGGCCAACATGTAGATTGTAATTCATTAGTTGAGGTGATTGATGGCAAGGGTATTATTTTGGGAAATGAGGTAGTCTAGTTGAGTTCTAATCTGATTCCTAAGGGGTTAACAGAACTAGAAGAATTGTTCAGTGATCAAGATGACCATTTATCAAAAAGGAGCAGTGCTAAAATTGAGGATTTGGAGGAAGCAAATTTAGGATAAAAAAAAACACCTCAAATAGTATATATTGGAAGGAGGTTATAATCCCATGTTAGGGAAAAACTGATAAAATTATTAAGGAAACATACTCATATGTTTTCCTAGTCATATGAGGACCTAAAATCCTATAGGGAGGACCTTTTCCAACATGATATCCCATTGAAACAAGATGCCAAGCCATTTAGACAAAAGAAGAGTCCAATCAAACCATTATTGGCCACCAAAATACAACAAGAATTGACGAGGTTGAGGGATGTAGGGATTATTCAACCCATAAGACATTCAACTTGGGTCTCTAATTTGGTTTCAATGAGGAAAAAGAACGATGATATAAGGCTTTGTCATTATTTTATGAACTTGAATATTGCATCTTTAAAGGATAATTATTCTTTGCTTAACATGGAGGCGATGTTGCACAAAGTTACTGGTTGTGGTTTATTGTCAATGATGGATGGTTTTTTCAAGCTACAACCAGGTGTTAGCAAATGAATAAGAGAATTTTAAAACTGCATTCACTACTTCATGGGGAAAATATGTGTATATTAGGATGCCATTTGGTCTTATAAATGTAGGGGCAACATTCCAGAGAGCTATGGATGTTGCATTTAAAGAATTTATTGATTTATTCATGGTGATTTATCAAGATGACTTGACAACATATTCCAAAAAGGCATAGGACCATTGTGGGCATTTATAAAAGATTTTTAATAAGGCTTTGGAATATGATGTTTCTTTGAATCCTAAGAAATGTCAATTTGCAGTAATAGAAGGAAAGTTACAATGACACATTGTGTCAAAGGAGGGAGTAAGAATTGACCCAAAGAGAATAGAAGCAATTATGAAGGTCAGTGCTCAAAAGAATGTCAAAGGAGTACAATATTTTTTAGCACAAATTATTTTTGTGAGGAGGTTTATTTCTAACTTTGAAGAAATTGTTAATCCTATAATTAAATTGTTGGAAAAGGATGCAAAATTTAAGTGGGATGAAGAAACACAATTTTCTTCTGAAAAGATCAAAGAGGCAGTTCAAGAAGCACCTATTTTAAGGTCTCCTAATTACAGTAGGCCATTTTCATTATTTTCTTTTGCATCTTTTCATACAATTATTGTTGTGTTACTACAAAAGGATGAGGAGGGTTATGAACATCCCATTGCATTTTTCGGTAAATCACTCCAAGTTGTAGAGTTGAACTATGAGATGATGGAAAAACATGCATATGTCTTGGTTAAAGTTGTGAATTCATTTAGACCTTATTTCATTTGTGCAAAAGTGATTGTATATGTACCTCATGCAGTAATCAAGTACATTCTTACTCAATCAGAGGTTACTGGCAAGTGATGCAAATGGATAAATAGGATTCAAGAATTCAATTAGGAAATCCATATAACCAAATTAGTAAGAGGACTTGGCCTAGAAAAGTTAATGACAAAAGAGAATATGGATTTGGTTCAGGTAAATAATGTAGAAGTACAAGATTCGACAGTGACTAGTATTGAAAGATATGCCTATTATGTTGATATCATGTACTATCTCAAATATGCCAAGTCCCTTGAGATTATGACTAATAATCAGAAAAGAAACCTCAGGTTGCAAGTTCAAAGATATACATTAGTACAAGGAGATTTATATTGGAAAGACAGAAATGGTCTACTATTTTTATGCCTAGATGAGGGGCAAGCTGAACATGTCCTAAAAGAAATGCATGTTGGTGTGTGTGGTGGAAATTACTCTGCCAAAACTACTACTCATAAGATCCTTAGAGATGGTTATTTTTGGCCTTGTTTATTTAAAGATTCCTTCAACTTTTTCTGAAAGTGTGAAGCATGTCAGAGATTTTATTCCAAGATAAATTATTTTGGTGTTGTGTTGCTAAATCTAGTAGTGGTTGAGGCACCTTTTTCCATGTGGGGGATTGATTTCATTATGGATTTTTCAGAAAAATATGGTGGTGGACATAGTTGGATATTGGTTTCTATAGATTACTTCACAAAATGCATAGAGTAAATTCCTATTACGAAGGAAACTGGTAAGAAGGTCATTGTTTTGCTGATGGAAAATGTTCTGACCAGATTTGGTGTCCCTACAAAATTGATATTGGATAATGCTATGTGTTTTAGGTCAGAAGAGTTTAAGGATTTCTAAGATGAATATGGAATTATGATGTCATATTATTCCCCATATCATCCCAAAGCTAATGGACAAGCAAAATCTAGTAATAAGAGTATTTTGCATATTTTAAAAAAAATTAACAAAAAAATGAAAGAGCTTGGCATTCTCAGTTTAAATTATCCTTATGGGTTGATAGAGTAATTGTGAAAAAGGCTATTGATAAGTCACCCCCCCCCCTTTTTAAATCAAAAGTGGGCTAGCCACTGAATATATTTATTAATATAATATAAGTCCCCTTTTGAATTAGTGTATGGTATGCAAACAAGGCTAGCATTGAATAATTTAATTCTTGTTTATAAATTCATTAAGGAAGAAGGTCTTGAAGTAAGTGATGCCATGCATAAAAGAATGACCCAGTTAGTTGAATTGGATGAAATCAGAAGAGAAGCACAATAGAAAAACTTGAAGAGAAAACACAAAAATGAAATATATGTTTGACAAAAGAGCTAATAATAGAAAGTTTCAGCCATATGACATGGTATTACAGTGGAATGCTAAGGCTGAAGATAAAGGGAAACTTAAAAATTTTGAGTCCTTATGGTTAGGGTATTATATCATTCATCAGACACATTGTAAGGATTCATATTTCATAAGAAATTTGGATGAAGAGGTATTCAAATTTCCCATGCATGGACAATTCCTAAAACCTTTCTTTAATTAAAATTTTCCATGCAGAGTAGTCATGTATATAGATAGTTGGTTTTTAGTCTGCTATTTTGTTGTAGGTTGTACATTTGTATATATTCCAGAGTTTTCCTACAGAGCTATGTTAGAGTTAATGGGAAGTAGTACTAAGAGGGGAGGGGTGAATCAGTACCTCTAAAAATTTTAATACTTTTCACCATTCATCATTAGTAATCATTCATTACTGTATTACCGACCATTACTGTTATTCTTTCTTATGCATGTATTGTTTATTCATAATCTTTAATAGTTTTCAACAATCATAGAAACATTCATAAGAGTAATAAACACATAACACAAGGTATGATATCATAGAAAAATCATGTTAGGAAGTAAAAACTGTAGTGGGGATGGAACCCACAAAACTTCACTATCTGCAGAATGGAAGGGAGCCAGTAAAGGCTTACAATTGATCACTTTTGATGATCTACCCTGTTAGGAGTATTAAGGTGGAGACCGGTTAAGATGTACTCTATTAAGATCTTTAGCAACACTGATTTAAGTGTGCACTCGGTTAAGAGATTTTATAATAAGATTGTTAAGTCCACCTTTCTTGAAAGGATTTCTTATGCGTACTACACTTATTAGAATGAGTACAAATGTTGACCTGACTATATGTAATCTACAATTGCTAATTATAGACCCATTAAAGCTCTCATGATAATAATATCACCTTAAGTGACTGATGAATACCTTTTCTCTACTTTTCAGTAGCCTGTGTTCTTGTTCTTGAAATTTATTTGATTCTTTTCTGTCCTTCTACATGAATTCTCTTGTCTGGTCTCTAGATGCTCTCAGTGGCTACTATCATCATCAAACAACAACATGTTCATAATACATTGAGCATCTATTTATAGAGTATTTGGCCTATTGTAGAATCACGCTTTTCAAAGTTAACTCTTAGATCCAAGGTTTACAACTTGAGCTTGATCTTTAGTTGGCATGTTTTTAAAACAATAAAACCAATTAAAACAATATTAATTGCAGTGCTTCCTTTGCACATAATGAATATAAAACAAATCAAGAAGCTATATAGACAACTTCAGTGATTTATCTAACGTGGAAAGTTAGACCCACTTTTTGTGGGATGTAACTGACTATCGGTTCTTGGTTGTTGGGTTGAACTAAAAGTATGTCGGCATTCCTTCATTAAACTATTCATCAAGTTCCCTTTGTCTGTCGGGTTCCTCTCTTTATTGTTCTATCAAGTTGCACTATGTTACTCATCAGGTTCCATCTACCTTTTTATCATCGGATAATACTGAACAGTGTTTGTCAGGTAACCTTGGCGTCCGGTAGTGTTGTGCCCTGTCTATCGGTGTAGTGAAAATTGATAGTGTAGATCATGTTTTTCCTTGTGAATACTAATGGAAAAATATAATGCCTTCAATCTTCCCCTTTGACATTAGTATCAAAAACTGATATGTGCATAATACTAACGCATTTAGTATGTACACCATGTCTATATCCTTGTCATCAATTGACTCCTCCTAAATGTATGCATCGGTATAGTATAAGTATATATGTACATGTATACTATACATATTGTTTCCTCCTTTTATTTCCCCTTTATTTTACTATACATATCATTTCCTCCTTTTAATTGAGGTGAATGGACATATCAATTTCCCCATTTCTTTGATACTCATGACAAGAATGTACAACTTATAAAATTTCAAAAAAGGTGACAAAAATGTGTAACTTACAAAGTTTCAAGAATATGGGAATGGGTTGTCTTGATTTCTTCTATTAATTTCTCCCATTTTTCTTGTAGTAGTTCTAGAGCCATGTGTTGTAGCTCTAGTCTCACATGCATATCATAAATTCTATCTAGGACAAACATTTTTGGGGTGGCAATTAGAGTGTTTTCCTCTATCACATGTTGTTGCAGGAGTGAAAGTGTTAGTAAGAGTTGTGCTTGAAGCTCATTTACCTCATATTTGTACTTCATCTCTACAATCTGTATGTCTTGTCTCAATTTTTTAGCATGTTTGATTTACTCATTGTGCAATTTAATTGCCTTTTCACTATTTGTGAGACTTTGTGCACTTGTCTTAAGATCAACATCTATCTGTGCTATCTTGTCAGTATACTCTTGTGTGAGTTGATCAAGTGTACACAATTTTTGTATTAAAGGAATAGCTTCTAAGATTATTGGGTCAATTGTGCTTACCAATTCAGAAAGCTTTACCTTCTTCAATGCCACTTCTTGGCTTATCTTTACAACTATCTTGAATTCATACTTTTGTTCAAGTATCTCTTCCATGGCCTTCTCAGCATCAATGTTCTGAGATGTTACTACATCTATGAGTACCACCAATTGATCAAGCATTGGGGTGGTCTGATCAATTTCTACATCAGGTACTATTTGCTGAAGTATTCCTCATGCTACTTGCATTACCTTGGCCTCTTTTATTGCTTTCTTTAGTTTATCTTGCATGGCCTTCCTCTCACAGAGTCTTTCATATTTGGTTAATTTAGTTGGATCCAATGTCCTTGGATCACAAACTGGTATCTCAATGATTTCATCTAGAGTTACTAGATTCTTATCCTTGTTCTTCTTCTTCTTTGAGACTTGAGGGGATGTAGATGTATGAACTGCCATAGCTAGTTCATTTGTTCTCTTTGAAGTTCTTGGTGAAGGCTTTACAGAAGATGTTTCTTGTGTCTTCTGCTCGGGGTACACCTATCATTTTGGTGAAGACATCTCTCCATCAACCTTGGGTGTCTCTGCAAATTGTGCTTCTTATTTCTTCTCTAGCTCATCTATTTTTTCTTCTTCACTTATATCTTTTTGCTTGTCCTCCTCTACCTTTTGTGTTTCTTCTTTCTTTTGATTAGTAGATTCATCTTTCTGATCGTCGGTTGCAGCTTGCTCTGTAGTTGTATATTTTGTAGTATCTATGGTTTCTTTTTCTTCTCCATCACCCTTGTCATTGGGTGTGCTTGTGTCCTCTGTAGTAGATCCATCATTGCCCTCTAGTATATTTATTTCCTTCATTAAGACAGGAATATTACTTTGAGTAGTAGATTGATTTGTGTCTATAGTGGTGTCTTGCTCATCGATTTGAGCCTTTTTAGCAGTGACATCCTCATCGTTTTGTATTTCCTCTGAAGGGTCTGTTTCAGTCAAGTCCATGACTGATGTGTCTTTCCATGTGTCATCAGCAATATTCATATCTTTATCATATGAAGTCTTTAAATTTTTTTTTTCTTGATCCTTGAGTGTAATGAATATTACATCATCATTTTTCTTTGGATCTTTGTTAGAGTCATAATGTGTGATGTCTTGAATGTCAAGATCATCCATTCCCTTGTCCAAATCAATTGGATCCATTTCTTCACTATTTTCCAAAGCAATGTGCTGAGGACTTGCCTTTTCTTTATCCTCCTCTCTATGAGGTGTGTTGGTGAGAAGTAATTGATTCTCACCACTTGTTGATTCTGTTAGTAGATCTAGGAGTTGTCTCCATTTATCTTCAGTCATTGTATTTAGCTCTATAAACTTGTTTTCTAGCACTTTGTATGCTCTTATCTTGGCTACAAATTTTCCTAAGTGCTTCTTGAGTATTTCTTTGATTTCTTCAACTTTAGATTCGGGAGGCATTA
This sequence comes from Thuja plicata, assembly GCA_018584345.1. Classification (NCBI taxonomy): domain Eukaryota; kingdom Viridiplantae; phylum Streptophyta; class Pinopsida; order Cupressales; family Cupressaceae; genus Thuja; species Thuja plicata. Next base: position 1,132,067 of record MU225439.1, read on the forward strand.
GTTTTACAAGTACCATCTCCCTTTCTTCTCTCTCTTTTTGTTGAGCATATGACCATTGTTAGTATATCCTTTTACCCAGTTCTTTAGGTATTTGATTTACAAATTCTGCCAGTGCATATTTGTACTTGATCATTGACTTTATAACTGCCTCTTGTATCTTATTTTGGTCCTCTAGTTTTAGTGTATCGCATTGCCTTATTTTTTTATCAGACATGGTGCTAGATGTAGAAATAAACTCAGCAACTTCATCAATAGTTTGATTCCTAAAAATTTTCTTTACTACATCAGGCTCATCATCTTTTGAGTCTTCTAAGTCAGCCTTTGTCCTAACCAACCTTTTTCTCCTCTTTGGAGGTGTAGCCTTCACAGTTTGTTGTTTTGTTGGTTTTGTTGGCTGCTTCCTTTTGTAGGTCCTTACTTGACCTTTCTTGATAGGTGTAGTATCGGTTGTGGTAGTTTTAATTCTTGTTCTCTACTTCTTTGTTGGAGGTGGAGGTGTATCAGATTGAGTGGCCTTTGAGTCTGATTTATGTTCTTCTTGGCCCTCAGTGATGGTGCCATGTTCATTGGTTTCTTCTTATTGTTATGGTTCCTCCTCTGTAACCAATATAATATTTTTAAGATTCTTGACCATCTTGTCCTTCCTATTGACAGTCTTCTTGATTTCCAGGCCTCATTATATCTTTGATTTGGCCTCTTCATAGGTTCCAAACCTAGGTTTTTTTTTCTGTCAATGGGCTCATTGATTAATGCATCAATTGCATTTGTAGCCTGATCTATATTGATCTCATAATCTAATGGTGCTAACCAAGCTATCCTTGGTATAACTGATTTGATATGGGTGAAGTTTGTGTCCACCATGAAACATATTTAATCCTTATGTTGTTCTATCAGTTTCTCGGGGATCCTTGTCCTTTCCATCATCTTTTCCTTGAACTCAAGGAAGTATGCAAACATAAAAAATTCAAAATTGTCCCCTAGTGACTTAATCAGTTCATTAATCCGTTGTGCTACCGGTTTGGTAGTGTCCCATTTTACTTTTCCTACTGAAGGAAAGTAATCTTGAAAATAGAAAAAGATACACATGATAAGTAATCCAAACTTACATGTGTTGGTATTTGCAGACCTCATTGTGTGCATGTTCTCATCAAGTTGTTTGAGTAGGATCTCACATAGATCCATCTGGATGCCTTTGGTTACTAGCTTGTAGGTAGTGTTAAGTAATGTTGAAGATATGTTGTTCAGTCTACTTTCTTGAAAGATTTTGTAACCAATCACACATGCCCCGAACTTCAGTTCTTTGTCAGTGGTGGTGTTTACCTTGAGACCTTTGTTGTCCCATTCAGCTTTTGTCAACTTTTCAACCTTTGGCCTTGAAGGATGCTTATGTGCCTTAGGCTTGTTGGTTATCAGATAACCAGTGACAGCATGAAGAACATCCTTGGTGATTTGTTTGGGTTGATCCAACCATAATTTCTTGTCGTGCATTCTACTAAGAACCAACCTGATCCAATCAGTTTTGAAGTCCCTCAGGAAATGTAGGGCATTGGTTAACCATTTAACTTCCAATTGTTTGTGTTCTTCCTTTAGGTTTCCTTTAGCATCACAAAGCTTTTTATAAGCTTCATCCATTTCTAGGTCACCAATTTCTACGATCTTGCAGTGGATATAAGACCTAATGTCTTCTATGAGCAAAACCCTAGGTGGGATTTTAGAAAATGCTCTAGTTTCATCAGGTTGGGATGCAATTTCTAGACATATCTTATACTTGGTCTCTACACATGTACTGTTCTTGATCATCTTAACCACACTCCTCTTATCATTCTTGATTTTAGTAGTTCTTGAGGTGGTTGCCATCGTTTTTCAAGTTTTAGGGTATTCTGGAATTTTAGGGCTTTCTTGAAAAATAACGACAAAGATCTTTTTGTGCCTTTGATACTTACTTCAATCTACAATAGTGGTGAAAGATCTATTTTTTGTGTTCTTAGATCACTCTAAGGATGCTCTTCTGTCTGCTCTTTAATTGCTCTATTTTTCGCTCTACTTTCTCTTCAAATCACTTGTGCAAAATGAAGTTGTCGTGTTGACTATTTATAGACTTTTTTCCCTAAGTATTTGTAATAAATTCTCAACAACTTGTCAGGACATGAAGATGGGGTTTGTTGGGAAGACTTTCCAAATCATCTTTGGTGATGTTGAGTTGCTCGGGATAGTTGTTAACAATGTTTCTTTTACCGACAAATATCGGTATTATATCGTGACAACTTGTAACTTTCCTTTCTTACCAACGGGTGTTGGGTTACATTGGCAACTTAGCCACTTTATGTTTTGATTGAAAATTTCTGGTAAGTGTAAAACAACTTATCTACTTTTTTCACTAATGATTTTCAGTATGTGTATGTCGATGGGGTTGCTTTCTTAGAATTGGAACAAGTAAGATAATATGCATCTTTATTATGAAAATTTTGCCTATCTAACAATTTGTATAATGGAATTGATGCAAAATATGACTTGGTGTAATGTAGTTCCATACTTACTTGTTCAGCTCAAGTGGGGTTGGTGATGTCACCAGCCCTCTGGATATCTTCAATGGTGTTTCCATTGGGATATGTGCTTGTCTCTATCAATCGGTCTTTGTAATATTTCTTGAGGTGACCAACCTTATGACAGTGTAAGCATGCCATTCTGGGGTTTGACCAACTTCTAGACCTTTTGGTCCATGCTCTCATGCAGTTTGTAGTAATGTGGCCATATCTACCACATGCTGCATAGTTTTTCCAAGTATTGTAATCCCATACATATTGATCACCGATTCTTTTTGGTTGATAAGGGACTTCTTGACCTTTTGGCTTCCATGCTTGCCTTTTCTTTTTCTAGCATTCTACATATGTGTGCCTATTCATTTTGCATGCATGACAATATTTGTCCATGTAGGTTTCCTTCTTTGGCTTTTCTCTTTTAGACTTACATTCATAATCTTTATGTCCTTTCTTGTTACATTCATAATAGAATCCTATGAATGAAGATGTAGATTTAGGAATACCTTTCATTTTACCTTGGCATACATTTGATGTGTGGCCTTTCTTTCCATAGTTCTTGCATGTAATCTTTCTTGGTCTTTGATTTTCATAGGCATTCTTTGGATTTTCTTTATTTGATGATTCTCCACTTTCGGTAAATCCTAGACTGTTGTTGTTGTTGTTGTTGTTGACTCTTCATTGTCCTTCAAGAAAATCATCCACCCTTTTGTTTATCTCTTCAACCTTTCTGATAACTTCATTATGTTGTTGCTGAATTCTAACCTCATGCTTTAGTTTCTCATTCTCTTCTCTTAGTACACCGATAATCTGTATTATTTCAATGAGTTCCACATTTATTATTTTTTCTTCTTTACTCATAAGAATAATTTAATTTTTAAGATCATGGTGATGCTCGCATGTCTTTGAATTTCTGATTCCTTTTCTTGCAGTTTCTCTGTAATCTTCCTCCTGTCATCAATGGCTAATGTTCTTTCTATTTCAGCCTGTCTAGCTGAACTCATCACATCAATCATTCTTACCTTTTGGGTTTCTTGACTAATTTGTAGCATCTTTATTTTCTCTATCAGATGTTGATTGATCTCCTACAGATTTGCGATGTTCTCTTCTGATGTATATAATGTATTACTTATCTTTGATCCTGAAGATTCAAAGAAATCTGGAATCTCTTCTTCTTGATAATATTTTTCATTGCTCCGGGTTGCCATACCTTTCCTCTCATCTTACAGTTGTCTCATATTGATTCTTACTTATTTATACTATTCATAGAACATCTGTATTTCAAGCTTTTTATTTTCAATATTCTTATCAAGTTTGTACTTCTCCATTGTATGATCTTTGCTCTTAAGCCTTTAAGATTTCCTAGAAGAGACTTAGCTCTGATACCAATTGTTGGAATTAATAGGAAGTAGTACTGAGAGGGGAGGGGTGAATTAGTACCTCTAAAACTTTTAACACTTTTCACTATTCATCATTAGTAATCATTCATTACTGTATTACCGACCATTACTATTATTCTTTCTTATGCATGTATTGTTTATTCATAATTTTTAATAGTTTTCAACAATCATAGAAACATTCATGAAAGTAATAAACACATAACACAAGATATGATATCACAGAAAACTCCTGTTAGGAAGTAAAAAATGCGGTGGGGATGGCACCCACAAAAATTCACTATCTGCAGAACAGAAGGGAGCGGGTAAAGGCTTACAATTGATCAGTTCTGATGATCTACCATGTTAGGAGTATTAAGGTGGATACAGGTTAAGATACACTCTATTAAGAGCTTTAGAAACACTGATTTAAGTGTGCACTCGGTTAAGAGATTTTACAATAAGACTATTAAGTCCGCCTTTCTTGAAAGGATTTCTTATGCATACTACACTTGTTAGAATGAGTACAAATATTGACTTGACTATATGCAATCTACAATTTTTTATTACAGATCCATTAAAGCTCCCATAATAATAATATAACCTTAAGTGACTGATGAATACCTTTTCTCTACTCGTCAGTAGGCCGTGTTCTTGTTCTTGAAACTGATTTGATTCTTTTTTGTCCTTCTACATGAATTCTCTTGTCTGGTCTCTAGATGCTCCCAGTGGCTACTATCATCATCAAACAACAACATGTTCATAATAGATTGAGAATCTATTTATAGAGTGTTTGACCTATTCTAGACTCATGTTTTTCAAAGTTAACTCTAAGATCCAAGGTTTACAACTTGACCTTGATCTTTAGTTTGCATGTTTTTAAAACAATAAAACCAATTAGAAAAATATTAATTACATTGCTTCCTCCACACATAATGAATATAAAATAAATCAAGAAGCTATCTATACAACTTCAGTGATTTATCTGACATGGAAAGTCAGATCCACTTTTTGCGGGATGTAACTGACTGTCGGTTCTTGGTCTGCGGGTTGAACTAAAAGTCTATCGGTGTTCCTTCATTAAACTATTCATTGGGTTCCCTTTGTCTATTGGGTTCCTCTCTTTACTATTCCATTGTTTTGCACTATGTTACTCATCAGGTTCTATTTACCTTTTTGTCATCGGATAATATTGAACACTATTTGTCAGGTAACCTTGGTGTCGGGTACTGTTGTGCCCTGTCTATCAGTGTAGTTAAAACCGACGGTGTAGATAATGTTTTTCCTTGTAAATACTAATGGAAAAATATAATGCCTTCAAGTTGTGCGTAGTTGTGGTATGCTTTTCCCATAGATCTAGATTCTTGCCTTGATCTAGCATCCTTAGTCAAAGCCACTCTTGGTCATATTTTGTCTAGTTCATAGCTCCATTGATCTTTGAACTAAAACCTTAGGTCTCTATGAAAAATCTACTTTAAATGATAAAAAAATCATGCTATGTCTTACAAAGTTTTAAATGCTAGTTTCAAATTTATAGCCGTTGGTTGAAAAAGCCCTGAACCCTTTGTGTTTGGTTTCTAATTTTCCATTACCTTTTTTGAACAACTTAGGTTTTCATTTTTTCATGTGCTTGGTCAAAGAATATTCCTTTTTATTGGTCTTTACCTTGTCATGTAATCTCTAAAAAAAATGGAATATGCTCTTTTGATCTTGAGATTTCACGCGCATAATTGATCTAGATGTTGATCTTGTGGCTTGCACATAATCTCTAAAGGAATTGGGCAAGTAAAAATATATTCTGAGATTCAACATGGTTTGTTGATGTGGATCATGGTCATTTTCTTGGCATGAAATCTTGGAAAAAACTCAAGGTTTGAGGAATGATCTCACGACATGGAGATTTCTTTAGTTGCATGATATTGCAATGGACCAGAGTTCAAGAATGGTTTGTTTCAGGTTAGGTTAGACGAAGTATAGGTTTATGTAGAGATTCAGTGCAGGCCGTTGATCAAGTTCTATTTTTGACATGATCTGATGAACTGCGCATGATCTAATGAACTGCGCATGATCTCGTAATGTAACCTGAGTTAGGAAAAATGTTTAACAACTTCGAGATTCACATAGTCCCTGAATCTCTAGATTTTATCATGGTTAAGAAAGGTTTGTTCAGAGTTTAGATAAAGTTTGCACAAAAAGGATCATGGTCATTAATGTAGAGCCAAATCTAGGGTTGGCGCATAAGCTCAGAAGGAAATGAGAAAGTACAAAAAGATTCAGAGATTCAGTGCAGTTCATCAATCTGGACAAAGATGTGTAGTTGGCATGCGATCGCTTGATAAAGATGAGGTCAACTCAAACATTGGTAGATTTAGTGAGGGCCATTGATTGAGTTTCTATTCTAATATGATCATAGGGTTTGCGCCAGATCTCTAAATAGACTCCAAGGTTAAGAAATGATTTAAAGACTTTAAGACTTAGTTATCTCATAATCTCTAGATAAACCTAAGGTAAAGCTCAAGTCATGTCAGGTTTACTGAGATTCAATGCTAATTTTTGATGTATGTTAAGATCAAGTGTCTATGCGAAATCTCCAGATGATTTGAACAAGTACAGAATGATTCAGTGATCAAGCACAGATAGTTGATTCAAGGCAAGATCTTGTGATGTGCATGTAATCTCTGAATAAACTCAGAGTTAAGACTTTCATTTGGTGACTTAGAGATCTCTTTGTCACGTATTCTCCAAATAAACTTGTGGTTGAGACAAGAATAGTTAAGTTCAAAAGATGAGTTGAGTTTGTAGAGATTAAACTAGATGTTGGCACGTAATCCCAAACAGATTAATCTAAAGCCTTGCTCGTGATCTCGCAGTTTAACCCAAGGTCATGAATTCTTCCCATGATTCAGAGATTATGTTGTCTCTCAATCTCTAGATAGACTCAGAGTTAAGAAAATTTACCCTAGGTTGAGTCCAAGTTTTACATGGATTTAATCATGGTCATTCATTGAGATCAAGATCTGTGGCCTGTGCTTAATCTCACAATGTGAAAAGAGTTAGCTGATGGATTCAGTGACTTCAAGATAGGAAGAAATTAGATGACCAGAATTCAAGGCTAGATCAAAGAAGGTTAAGGTCCAAAGAAAGAGTAAGGTAAAGCACAATTAAATTTAAAAAGATCATGTGGTGAGCGTGAAGCCTTGATGCAAAAGTGATCAAGATCTACTCTTTGTGGCATTGCACCTATGTGCCACCTATCCCTGATCTGATGTGAAAGACCGGGTAACCTAAAAGGATCTAAAGCTCTATTTTAAAGCACAAGAAAGTTTAAATATGGCTTGTCGATGTTGATTTACGTACCATTTGTAGTTGTTTAACTTCTTTTCAAATATGTGAAATACTTTCTTAGGTTTTCTAAGTGGTGATCTATTTCATCTTGCTACAGAGAGCTTAATAGACTGATCTAATCTTTTGGGCTATATTTTTCAACCTGTTAGATACCGTATGGAGGAGAGGTTGGTGGTTCTAAGTGAATTTAATTAGAGATTATCTTCTTAGGTTTTATGTTAGCATATAAACAATATTTTAAACCCTTGGCTTATCCTGTTCTGTTCTTCGCTATAAATAAGGAGTGGTCTTAGAGTTTTATGAAATTTCTAAGGATGATATTATCCTTCTGTCTTGTCTCATATCTTCCAAAAGTAGCTCTCATTTGCAAGAAGTGGTACTCTTTCATCACATCTAGTATGTTACATTCACATATGGCCCTTTTTACAATGGTGGTTCAATCTAGTTGGTTTTTTGCATGCTAGTTTGTTGTAGGTTGTACATTTGTATATATTCCAGATTTTTCATGTAGAGTTGTGCGTAGTTGTGGTCTACTTTTCCTAGAGATCTCAATTCTTGCCTTGATCTAGAAATCAAGCATCCTTAGTCAAAGCTACTATTGGTCATATTTTGTCTAGTTCATAGCTCCATTGATCTTTGAACTAAAACCCTAGGTCTCTATGAAAAATCTACTTTAAATGATAAAACAAATCCCGTTATTCCTTGCAAAGTCTTAAACCCTAGTTTCAAATTTATATTCATTTGTTAAAAAAGCCCTAAACCCTTTGTGTCTAGTTTCTCATTTTTCATTACCTTTTTTGAACCACTTAAGTTTACATTTTGTCATGTTCTTGGTCGAAAATTATTCCCTTTTATTGGTCTTTACCTTGTCGCGCAATCTCTAAACAAAATGGAATAGGCTCTTTTGATCTTGAGATTTCACAGGCATCATTGATCTTGATGTTGATCTTGTGGCTTGGACTTAATCTCTGAAGGAATTGGGAAATTAAAAATATATTCTGAGATTCAATGCAGTTCATTGATCTGGATCATGATCGTCTGCTTGGCATGAAATTTTGGAACAAACTCAAGGTTTAAGGAATGATCTTGTGACTTGGAGATATCTTTAGTCACGTGATCTTGCAATGGACTAGAGTTCAAGAATGGTTAGTTCAGATGAAGTGTAGGTTTATCTAGAAATTCAGTGCTGGTTGTTGATTGAGTTCTATTTCTAACATGATCTGATGAACTACGCGTGATCTAGTAATGTAACCTGAGTTAGGAAAAATGTTCACCAACTTTGAGTTTCACATAGTCATTGAATCTCTAGATTTGATCATGGTTAAGAAAGGTTAGTTCAAAGTTCAGATGGAGTTTGCACAAAAAGCATCATGGTCGTTGATGCAAAGTAGAGATCTAGGGCTGGTGCGTGATCTCAGAAGGAAATGAGCAAGTACAGAAAGATTCAGAGATTCAGTGCAGGTCATCAATCTGGACAAAGATGTGCAGTTGGCGCATGATCACTAGATAAAGATGAGGTCGACTCAAAACTTGGGAGATTCAGTGAGGGCCATTGATCAAATTTCCATTATAATATGATCATAGGGTTTGCGCCAGATCTCTAAATAGACACTGAGGTTAAGAAATTATTTAGAGACTTTGAGACTTAGTTATCTCATAATCTCTACATAAACCTAAGGTAAAGATCAACTCAAGTCTGGTTTAGTTTGAGATTCAACGCTGATTGTTGATGTACGTTAAGATCAAGCTTATGCGCAAAATGTCTAGATGATTTGAACAAGTACAGAATGATTCATCGATCAAGTGCAGGTTGTTGATTCAAGACAAGATCTTGTGGTGTGCATGTAATCTCTGAATAAAATCAGAGTTAAGATTTTCATCTGGCAACTTAGAGATCTCTTTGTTGCGTAATCTCTAAACAAACTTGTGGTTGAGACAAGAATAGTTAAGTTCAAAAGACAAGTTGAGTTTGTAGAGATTAAACTATATGCTACCACATAATCCCAAACAGAGGAATCTAAAGGCTTGCACGTGATCTTATAGTTTAACCCAAGGTCACGAATCCATCGCATGATTTAGAGATTACATTGTCACTAAATCTCCAGATAAACTCATAGTTAAGAAAAGTTACCCAGGGTTGATTTCAAGGTTTACATGGATTTAATCATGGTCGTTCATTGAGATCAAGATCTGTGGCCTATACTTAATCTCACAATGTGAAAAGAGTTAGCTGATGGATTAAGCGAATTGGAGATAAGAAGAAATCGGATGACCAGAGTTCAAGGCTAGATCAAAGTAGGTTAAGGGCCAAAGAAAGAGTAAATTATAGCATAGTTAAATTTAAAAAGATCATGCGGTGAGTGTGAAGTCTTGATGAAAATGTGATCAAGATCTACTCTCTGAGGCATTGCGCATGTGTGCCACCTGTCCCTGATTTGATCTGAAAGATCGGGTAACCTAAAAGGATCTACAACTCTATTTTAAAGTACAAGAAAGTTTAAATTTGGGTTGTCGATGCTAATTTCTACACCATTTGTAGCCGTTTAACTTATTTTAAAATATGTGAAAGACTTTCTTAGGTTTTCTAAGCGGTGATCTATGTCATCTTTCTACAGAGAGATTAATAGATTGATCTGATCTTCTAGTCTATATGTTTACACCTTATGGATACCATATGGAGGAGAGGTTGGTGTTTCTGAGTGCATTTAATCAGAGATTATCTTCTTAGTGGTTTTGTTAGCATGTAAACAATAGTTTAAACCCTTGGCTTTTCATTTTCTATTCTTCACCATAAATAAGGAGTGGTCTAAGAGTTTTATGAAATTTCTAAGGATAATATTGTCCTTCCTTCCTATCTCAGATCTTCCAAAAGTGGCTCTTGTTTGCAAGAAGTGGTACTCTTTCATCGCATCCAGTATGTTACATTTGCATGTGGCCCTTTTTACAATGGGGGTTCAACCTAGTTGGTTTTTTCATGTGCTACTTTTCTGTAGGTTGTACATTTGTATATATTCTAGAGTTTTCATGAAGAGTTGTGTGTAGTTGTGGTCTACTTTTCCCAGAGATCTTGAATCTTGCCTTGATCTAGTAATTAACCATCCTTAGTCAGAGCCACTATTGGTCATATTTTGTCTAGGTCATAGCTCCATTGATCTTTGAACTAAAACCCTAGGTCTTTGTGAAAAATCTAATTTAAATGATAAAAAAACTTGCTATGTCTTGCAAAGTCTTAAACCCTAGTTTCAAATTTATTGGCATTTGTTAAAAAATCCCTGAACCCTTTGTGTCTGGTTTCTAATTTATCATTACCTATTTTGAACCACTTAAGTTTTTATTTTTTCATGTGCTTGGTCAAAGACTATTCCTTGTTATTGGTCTTGACCTTGTTGCATAATCTCTAAGCAAAATGGAATATGCTCTTTTGATCTTGATATTTCACGTGCATCATTGATATTGATGTTGATCCTGTGACTTGCACATAATCTTTGAAGGAATTGGCCAAGTACAAATATATTCTAAGATTCAATGTAGTTCGTTGATGTGGATCATGATCGTCTACCTGGCATGAAATCTCAGAACAAACTGAAGGTTTGAGGAAATATCTCGCAACTTGGAGATCTGTTTAGTTGTGTGATCTTGTAATGGAAAAGAGTTCAAGCATGGTTAGTTTTAGGTTAGGTCAGATGAAGTAAAAATTTATCCAGAGATTCAGCACAGGATATTGATTGATTTCTATTTCTGACATGATCTGATGGACTGTGCCTGATCTCATAATGTAACCTGAGTTAGGCAAAATGTTTAGCAACTTCAAGTTTCACATAGTCCCTAAATCTCCAGATTTGATCATGGTTAAGAAAGGATAGTTCAAAGTTTAGATGGAGTTTGCATGGAAAGGATCATGGCCATTTACATAGAGCAGAGATCTAAGGCTGGCACATGATCTCAGAGGAAATGAGAAAGTATAGAAAGATTTAGAGATTCAGCACAGGCCGTCGATCTCGACAGAAATGTTTAGTTGGCACGTGATCGCTGGATAAAGATGAGGTCAACTCAAAAATTGGGAGATTCACCAAGGGTCATTGATCAAGTTTCCATTCTAATATGACTATAGGGTTTGCGCCAGATCTTTGAAAAAGACTCCAGGGTTAAGAAATAATTTAGAGACTTTGAGACTCAGTTATCTCATAATCTCTAGATAAACCTAAGGTAAAGCTCAAGTCATGTCACGTTTGCTTTTAGATTCAACGCTGATCATTGATGTATGTTAGGATAAAGCATCTGCATGAAATATCTAGATGATTTGAGAAAGTACATAATGATTCAACGATCAAGCACAGACTATTGATTCAATGCAAGATCTTGTGGTGTGAATGTAATCTTTGAATAAACTCAAAGTTAATACTTTCATCAGGAAGCTTAGAGATCTCTTTTCCGTGCAATCTCCAAATAAACCTATGATTGAGACAAGACCAGTTAAGTTCAAAATATAAGTCAAGTTTGTAGAGATTAAACCAGATGCTACCACATAATCCCAAACAAATTAATCTAAAGACTTGTGCGTGATCTCATAGTTTAACCCAAGATCACAAATTTATCATGCAGTTCAAAGATTATGTTTTCTCTAAATCTCTAGATAGACTTAGAATTAAGAAAAGTTACCCAGGGTTGAGTTCAAGGTTTACATAGATTTAATCATGGTCGTTCATTGAGATAAGGATTTGTGGCCTACGCTTAATCTCACAATGTGACTAGAGTTAGTTGATGGATTCAGTGACTTGGAGATAAGAAGAAATCGGCTGACCAGAGTTCAAGGCTAGATTAAAGTAGGTTAAGGGCCAAAGAAAGAGTAAAGTGAAGCACATTTAAATGGAAAAAGATCATGTGGTGAGCGTGAATCCTTGATGCAAAAGTGATGAAGACCTACTCTTTGAGGCATTGCGCCTGTGTACCACCTATCCCTGATCTAATTAGAAAGACTGGGTAACTATTATGCCTTGCATACCCATCCCTACATTTTGTGGGAAAAATGTTGGGTCTCCATTTTTTCTTTTGTTTCTTCCTTGTTTTCCTTTTTGTTTCTTTGTTTCTTCTGGCCTTTGGCTTCGTGGGGTCATTGTTTTCTTTCCTCTTTGGTCTTTCCCACTCCGGGGCCCAGTCCCTAAGTGTTTTGTTTCTTTGTGTCAACCAGATTCTAGATTTCAAGATTCTTTGCCATTGCTTCCTCTTTAGTTAGAGGATGTGGTTGCATGGACTCCCTAGACCCAGAGTTCAGAGGCTTTCCTTTTCTCAAGACTTGCAAAGGGAAGCAGTGCATTTTTATGCTAGGGGTATAAAAGAGGTTTCACTTGTTATTTTTACATTTACCATGAACAAATTACCTTGAGAGAATTAAGAGTGACTAAGTGCAATTTATGCAAATTTACTAGTGAGCTAAGTGCACTTGGTTCGAGTTTTTAGCAGTTTGAACTTGTGTGAGCTTCAGCTTTCATGCAAGGTTTTCAGTGTTCGTGGTCCATGAAGCTTTTTGTTTGTAGAGCACCTCCCATGCTCCTCCTCCCACATCTCTCAAAATTTAAGGTAGGCCCTTCTAGTTCTCTAGTTGTTTTCTTTTGTTTGCTTCATTCTTTCTTTTCTAGTTTTCCTTTTGTTCTAGTTGCTTTCTATTTTGGGTCTTCATCGTTGCCTCCCGTTGGTGGGATGGCTTCACAGGAAGGTTGTCTACCTTCCATGCACTGTATTTAGTGTAAGTCCCTATAAATAGTATAAATCACTGTAAGTAGTGTAAATTATTGTAATTTCTCTTTAAATTGTTGTCATTTCTTTGTAAATTGTTAATAGTCTATAGGTTAGTTTGTAGTCTGGTACGTAAATTTGTTCCTCAACTTCTCATTCTTTGGAGGTTTGTATGTAAAATATGTATAGTGTGTCATCTATTGTAAATTTGTCTTTCTTCAGTCTCCTAATATAAATAGGGTGTCCATAGTATATCTTTGCGGGTTGGTCTGTACTTTCTATGGTGGCCAACTCACCCTTTGGTGAGCTTTTTGCACCTTGTTGCGTTGTCAACCCCAAGTTTTGAGCTCGCCCACCTGGTTCTCACCCTGGTTCAAGCTCTACACCTCTCTTGTTCGAGCCATGGTGAGTTTCTCTCTCCTCCATCATTTCAGCATTAATGGCGAGATTAAATTCCCCCACGTATGATAATTCAAAACAAACACAAGTGGCATTCATTTCACCCGTGTCAAGACATCTATCATATTTAATGCCATTATGCCATTTATTGCATGACCATGCAACAACCCATGTTAGCCTAGTATGGCTCACTAACCGGTCATTTCAGTAATGGCTAGTTTCTCTAGACTCCCAGTACTACATAGCCCAATGACCTTCATCACATTGTTGCATAGACAAGAACTCCCTTGGAATCTCCAGGTGTTGATTAAATCCAAAGAAAGTTATTGTTTATTACATTTCCAAGATTTGATGCAAGCTAGCATATTTTTAAAAAGGTACACAATGGTGATGAAATATCTGGAGCCCAGAAATTATTTTATTTAATAACCTATATTAATGGTTGTCTAGTTGTGTAGGTTATCGACAATTTAGCAATCATTATGTCTGAGGTAGCAACTCCTCCCAAAAGTTTGGAACTTCCAACCAACTCAAAAAGAGCGACCACCAAGTCAAAGGCCAAGAGGGCACTAGAAAAACTCTCACTCACCTCCAAGTATCCAAAGGAGGATGTCATCATAGGATCCAAGGTGGATTCTAAGTTACAGCTAATCATCGACACTGAGGTCAGACCCTGGGCCGGATTACAAGGCATAATCAAAACAATGTTCACCCAGCAAACCATCAGAGATAATATGGTGAAGAACATGACCACCTCTAGAATCATCAAAGCTACCTCCTTCCCTTATTTTGTGTAGACCCTGATCCTAACTCTGGCCAAACACTACAACACCACTGTCTAGGCCATTATGCTTGATACTAGCCTTCCAACGGGCTATCCAACACCCTTAGTATCTTTGGACGTTTCTATATTTGCTTCAAAACTAGGAATCACCTAGTTGTCTAATTATATTGTTAGCTCCCATTCCACCTCACTGCAAAATTTTGACAAGGTTCCACAACTCGCTCGGCAACATCTCAACAACCATTGGCTAAAAACACCAAGGAAGGACTACAAGAAGATGAAGTTGGAGAGCCCCAGAGCAGACTTCAAAGAAAGTATCCAAGAAGGGATCATCTTCTTATGTCAGGTCTTCGGATAATCCCATGCTTGGGATTTCTCACCGTTGATGTACTACTTCCTATACGACATCTCCACCAATGGGTAGAATTTTGACTGGGCAACCATTATTGCCAACCATGTAGATATTCAGTTGAAAAGTGTCAGCCGCAATTCAAAGTTCTATATGACTTCATATTTGCTATGGGAATTAGCACAGCAAAGACCCAGAATCCAGTGTTTAGTTATAGTGGGCGTCCTTGGGACCAGGCCTGACCAGAATGCTCTATGGGACCATTTCCCAAAAATTCAATGGGAAGCCAGTTTCCACATTTTGATACCATCTCAGGATGTCAGTTATCGGCTATCAAAGGAGGTTATGGCTATAGTGAGTACATATGACAATTATTTCATTCATATTCATTAACATTCTTATATTTGGATGACCAGGTTCTCTGAAAAACCCTACCTACTGCTCAAACATTGTGGGGATAGGATTATTCTTTTGGAGTTATGCAGGAAGATCCTAGAGCTTCATGCATTCTATGGAGTGAAGAAGGTTACCTTAGTCCCATTCCCGATCACTTGCGGGAACTATTCTTGCAGCCTTGCAATTGCCGAAGAGGCTGATAATGAATTAAAAAGTTTGAGACTGGTCAAGTTCCACCTAGCAAGGAACAATTTTGACCCACTCGGTAAGATAAGCGCAGTGCTGCCCCAGGCGTCCAAACCCCACGAGCCTCACATGGAGGATTTCTTGGCAGATTTCCAATATTATTTCAATGCCAGGGCACAGAGGTACTCAAGGATGACCAAAGGGATGATGAAGAGCCTCGACATTCAGACCTTTTCAAAAGATTTTTCAGATAGTGGGCCCTTAGAGGACCCGTCTTACAATTTGCAGGGGATCAACAAATTGGATCTCCCTCTGTTGGACTGGGATACCCTAGAGACCTTAACAATTGAGGATGTCACCCAGGGCATTGTTCAGCACAACCACAAGTATTTTGCACAAGTGTGCAAGAAAAGTGCCCACTAGGGTCCAATTTTGTGGGGGTCTTCTTCAGCCTCTGGAGTGGCCTGGAAAAGCAATGACAAGGGGAAAGAAAAAGAAGGAACCCCAACCCAAGTTCCACCCCCAGCCCTACTATTGGTTCCACCACCTATTATGGAATAGCTTCACACCTAGATTGAATCATCCCAGAAGCTAGGGGAAACAGTGAGTGCCCAACTTTCTCTTGGCCTTCTAGTTACTTCGGTGGGAACCCCCCTCTCGACAAGCTCACCATCCCTTGTAGCATTAATGAGCTAGGTGGTGAACACAAAGCACAAGAATGCAGCTATCCTAGACCTTGGGGTCTCACTACTGACCATAAGAAATAAATCAAGGGTGGATAACCCTCCACCAAGCTCAGATGCAGGCCCTGGGATGCCAGACATTCCCTAGATGGAACTTATCCCTTCATCTCCTAAAGTGGAGGATTGACAAGAGGCTTCCCCTCCCCATGATAATTTTGACAACATCTTCCATACTAAAGATCTGGTAAATCTACATGAAGATGTCGAGAGAGAAAAAGAAGAGATCATCGCACAAGAGGCGGGAAATGTCCCTAGGAGGGAGAAATAGAACAAAAAGAAATTTCTCCAGAAGAAGAAGTCTGAGAACAAGAGTAGGGATAAGAGAAAGAACAAGAGTTGGTAAATATACCAATTATAGAAGAAACACTAGTCCTGGGGACCGAGAAAGATGAGAGGAAAATACAAGATGAGCAGCTGACAACTGGGGAAACCAGACCTTCAGGAGCAACTGTACCCCCAACTATCACTCTTCAGATGCCTCTAATTACTTTGGGTGACTAGGTTCCCCTGAGTGTAATATTTGGCGAGGTGATCTTTATGACCCAACATCCAAATCTAGGTCAGACACCTTTGCCTCCTCTAGAAGATGTGCCCCTGGAGGAGAATGTCTCGGTAGATAATGCCGAAGAGATCCAGCAGTAAAAAGACACGGGAGAGAACCCCAGAGATATCAATGTAGATATTACTGGTGTCGGGGGAGACAGGGTCCCCAACACCATAGATGAGAATGCCACCAAGGTGTTAGAAATAGGAAAGCCTAGGGAGCAAGAAAAATACCCCTCAAAGGACATAAATGCTAAAGAAGAGTGGCCCACCCCCGAGGAAGGCTCCAATCTCTGAGCCCTAGTCATAAGACCACCTCTACCACCACAGTGGCTGGTAGTGTTGAGGAAAAGGAAGGCCCTGATAGAAACAAGTGTTGCCCACTCTCTGGCCAAAATGATGGCACAAAGCTAAGAGGCTCAAAATTCCAAAAGAACCTGAACCCTCCATACCCTTCAGACCGGTCCAGGAGGAAGCACTGTCACAGTGGTAGCGACACCTCCCCCAAATCTAGAAGTGGTAATAGTAAGAGCCAAATATTATATAGTTACATAGGTTCCTCTGGGGAGGAGGGACAAACAAGGCAAATTAGAGTTGTTGAAAGAGGCTAACCAGGCTAGTGAGGCTCGGTACGACAAGTAGGCCCAAAAGTTGAATGAGGAAATAGAAAAAAATGAAAATCTCCTAGGGCTTCTTGCGGAGTTAACTCACCCACTGGCCAAGATCCATCCGGAAGCCTCCACCTTTGGAACACCACTCCCATAGGGTGACATTGATTCTTTAAGGGCCATGAAGAAGAAGGCACAAGTAGTGGATGAGTGGGTCATTGAGTAGATCATAGCCATAAGGCAGTTCTAGGCAATGACACTCCTGGACCTCTATCAGGCCAACAACATTGTGAGCCAGGTGAACGGTGCAGTCTCCTTATGGGAGAAAGAGATGGAAAAATATGAAGAGTGGAGGTCTGAATTGGAGGAAATAATGAACTTCAGGGAGGAATAATTACAGAGATAGGAATTTTGGGAGAAGAACCCTTTGGGTTCCTCTAGGCCCAGCACTCCAGACTTGGCCTCAAAATTGAGGTAAGAAAGCAACTACTAGCGACCCTAAAGAATAGAATCCCAAAAGTCTAGAATTCTTTGAATTCGTATACAACATTTGTGACAAGTGTTTCACAAGTCGATCCCTTCACCACCAAGACTTGTGCTCTAGAAGATTTTGTGTTGAGTAAATTTGACAAACTAGTGGAGTCCCTGTACCAGTCCCCTAGATATTTTGATGGAGGGAAAATGTCACGATTAACCAAGATGATGCTCCGGGCTCATGACGCAGTGAAAGTGGCTGCAAAATTCAATGAAGGGGTCGACAATCTTGAAGAATAGTTTAGGATCATCAACGACTGATGGGAATGTGTAAAGGACATAGACAAGGATGGAATTAGCTAGATTTTGGATGCCTTAAAAAAAAAACAAGGAACAATAAAGTTCTTCAGTCTCCGGAGATTTTCACCAGTAGAGTACAATTATGAAGATTCATTATTCTTTGAGCGTAAGCTCCTAGACTCTAGAATTTTGAGTCTAAAGTTTTGTATTTATTCACAGTAACCTACGTCCAAGTTCCCCACGGCCAAGTGATCACTATCAAGTGGTTAATAAGGCTCATAAGGTAGGTGATCTAGATGAGGCATGTCAGGTGGGAGAGATGTTTCTAACAGGTGATTCTCCCAAGGTGGCACTCGTGCATTAACTACCTGGTGCACGTCAAAGACAGGGAGCCACAATTTGCATTTAAGAGGAATGTAGCCTTGGTTACTAGGATAATTTTATTTCTTTTGTAAAGTACCTTGGCACTCTTCTCGAGGCTAATTCTTTCAGATTTCTCCTCTTATCTTCTTCTTCTATCCTGTTGGACCTCTGTACATTTCGAGTTGATTCTAGGTGGTGCAAGTAGTACCGACCATAGGATAATGTATTCTATTTGTTGAGTGTATAGTTATATTAGGTTGGTTTTACGTCAAACTTTGTGTATAAATAAGAAGTCTGATGCCATAGCAAGGGTGGGAGAAATTGATGATTTTGCAGTCCAGCAAGTAATAGAAGCCTACTATTTTTAGTTCTTGGCATTTTAGCATATTTTACTTTCAGTTGTTCTTTAGAGCTCAATGCTTTGTTGTTCTCAATAGCCTAGAATGCACCTCTGGAGCCCTGATTGTGCTCGCTAGTGATGCTAGAACCATTTGAGTTAATGAAAGAAGGAAGGACATCTTATGGCCATGTGTTATTGTTGTTCTGATCTATGAAGTTGGAAAATATCTTTTTGTGCAGTATGTTTTCTTATGTCCTTTACTCCCATGTTTTAGTTTAGATTAATGATATTATCTCCCCTTGCTACTGAATTCATGTGAATCATTGGTTCTTTATGTATTTGGTATTTAGTGTAGTCTTACATTGGAGCTTAGTTTGATGTTTGAATATATGTTGCATAACTGTAGATAGAAATGTATGTCTAAACTCGATCGATCTTTTGAATTTTATTTAATAATCTAAATGCTTGTAGGAACCCCATCCCTTTGAAACCCCTGAGAAGATGAGTAAAAACCAGCTATCTCCCCAAACAACAGCCACCTGCCCAACTTAGCTCCCCCGTACCATCGAGACCTGACTATTGCGTGTTTGGAGGCTAGGATAATTCATTCTCCAATAAACCTCTTCAAGCAGACTTGGATAGTACCGCGGTACCCGGTGAAAACTTACCTCTGTTGGTAGAGCTGGTCACAAAGTCCCGTCAAAAGAAACTTGTGCTAGAAGGAGGGAATGAGCTCATCTCCCTCTAAATATTTTGATTTCACACCACCTGAGGGCTCCCTAAGCAGTAGTTTTAGGAACCAAGATTTTAGCCAGATAGGGTCATTTTCACTGTTACATTTTGAAAGAATCCTTCGATCAGTCCCAAATCCTAGAGATTTTGTTGAACTCAGGCCTCCCACTCAAAAGAAAAGGACCCCACAAAAAAATAGCCAGCCAACTTTATCTGGGGATTCGCTACACCTCAAAATACCCAAGTCCCTCAGATATTCTTGAGGACCAGCAGCCAACCCAGTCAAAATCAGATAGTCCCTATGGCTACCTAGTTTGGTAATACCAAGTCCCCAATGGGGTAGTTCCCCGGTGCTACCAATGATCTTCCTCTACATCCAGAGAATATCTTCCCCAAGTATGAGAATCTAGGCCCCCAAACATCGAAAGAACACCTTCAGGCCTATAAGGATGCCATGAACAGACATTGGATACAACATCAAAATGTTGTAACATGGATGTTCCCTCTGTCATTAGGAAAAAATGATTTGAATTGGTACTTAAAATTGCTCGCCAACTCCATCAACAGTCGGCAGGATATGGAAGACACCTTCATAGTAGCCTTCCACATTCACGTGGATGCAGTATGGTCCCATAGCTAGTTCATCTCTATCAGGAAGGAACTGAACAAGCCCCTGGCTACATTCAACCACCAGTTCCAATATGCCTTGAAGTAGTGCATGAGCCCCTTCATCCCATCCACTGACGTAACCATCCAGACATACCTGAATGCCTTGGACCCCATTGTTTCCACTCTCCTCTACAGAACCACCATCGCAAATGACCAGGATACTCTGGCAAAAGTTTACAACTTAGCCTTGGAGTTGTCCCACGGTTTGAGAAAAGCTCCTGACAGGATTGGACAAATCTTGCCCTTCAACATGATACCCGACAGAACTCCTTATGCTGGGGGACATAACCCCAATCTTGAAATGGGTTCCCCAATGATAGTCATGGGTCCACCGCCAATAGACCAATAGTCCTGGTATGTGTATCCATCTCAAGCCCAGACAATTCTAGGTGTGGAATTTGTTCCCTAGAACTAGCCGTAGAAAATGCAACAACTATTGACACAACCCTTTGGAGTACCTTTCTTCCAGTCATTTGTGGCCAGAGGATTTTTTTCCTTGACTCCGGGAGATGCTACCACTTTCCTAGTACTCCACCACAATAGTCGTCACACTGTGACACAACTACCCAGCTATCTGCTAAGGTTGAATCCCTCTGGCGATTAGTTTCCTCATTAATAATGGACATGGGATAGATAAAGGTGGGGCCTTCCGCGCCCCACAACTCCAATTACCAGAGAGGGAATGTCTTCTTCAAACAATGAAATACCAATTTTTGAGGATGAAACTACAACAACATGCATTGGCCTAGCCAACAAAAATGGATTAACAATGCGAACACTGGAGGTCCTCCTCCAAATTAGAATACCACTTAGGGTGGTGTTGGACCTATTCATTCTATGCAGCTCACAAAATTCCACTGCTGACCACGTAGTGTAGATTGCACGACACCAGCTCCCATTCTGAGGTGAACTGTTCCACAGTGGAGAAGATCATCATGATCTCCCAGTCGAATAGACAAAAACCTATTCATCCCACTCCCCCAGAATCATCCTCATTAGAGCCCCCTCACACTGCCTTAATGTGTGAAATCATCTTCATTGAGATAGACGAACAGGATGAAGAAGAACCTGAGTTATAGTGGTTCTTTGACAAATCCATCCTAACCTTTGAAACCAATGCCTTCATGTGCCCACGGACTACTTACAACACTTGGAGTTAGGCTGGAAAAGGGTCATATTATGCTTTAATGCCTCCCAAGAGCAACCCCTAGGACAACACAAATGATCATTCTTCCCCACCGAAAGGACTTTTCCTAACTAGACCAAGGATTTGGCCAGGGGAAGCCAACTTTACCCTAGGGGGAAGTTTGATATCACTAAGGCGTTGGAAAAAACCACCACCTCCATGAGATTGATGGAGATTTTATTCAATTTTCCCAAGAAGAAGAATTCCCTTCTAAAGATCTTGAGAAACCCCTGAAGCCATCGGTCATCCACCAAAGACTGTCACATTCAACGATGCCAACTCGATCATCTTCTAGGGAAACACAAAGGATCCTCCCTTCTTACTAGGCCTAAACATTTAAGGGAAGAATCTGTATAATTGTCTAGTTGATTCTAGTGCTTTAGGAAATTTCATGCCCTTATCCATCTTCTAGAAGCTTGGACTCACTCCCACTCCATCCAAAAGTACAATAGTCCAGCTAGAAAAAACTACTGTGAAAATTGTGGGTGAGCTGAAGAACATCCAGATTTAGCTCATCCAAAACCCCTAGATATCGAGCATAATAGAAATCCAAGTGGTAGACATCCTTGAGACCTACAAGATTTTATTAAGTCAGAATTGGTCAAAGGCCCTTAACGGGTATTTCTTGATGGACTTCTCCCACTTGTGGCTCCCTTGGAAGGGGAAATCGAACCAAATCTGAGTAGAGAGAAAACCCAGAATGAAATAGGTCCTTACTGAAGTTGGGAAGGTGAGTGAAATCCTTTTCTTTGAATCTTCTACCAAGGTATATTGACCTCTCTAGATCCTCACCTTTGACTTCACCCTTGAGGAGGATCCCATAGTCGCTCAAATAATGCAAGACCTAGACATAAAATTGAAAAATGTAGTAGACTTGCAAGGTAGCCTAGAAACTCCGGTCACTTTCTTGTCTGGCACTTGGTATCATGTACAATATCAAAATAATTATAAGCTAAAGTGTGAGCCTTGCATGGCTGCCGCTACCCATCACATCACCAACCTCTAATAGCAGAAATGAAAAGCAGGGTTTCTCAGACCAAGTAATCCACCCAGCGGCACCCTTGAGGTGTTGATTTTCTGGGAACCCAAACTAGAGGATTCTCTAGAGGAAAGTACCACCCATGAACCATCAGAGCTAGAGGAATCACATCATAAACCTCCTCACACCAAAGTCAATCCAAATGCCACTTTGCCTCCCCAGCCCTGAAAAATGAACAATGATTTGTGGATCCTGAAGTTTGATGGCTCCCGGTCTAAGCAAGGCTATGGGGCAGGAGTGGAACTAATCAACACATGAGGGAAGTGCTTCCTCACATCTTATAGGTTGCATTTTAACTACACCAAAAATATCATGGAGTATGAGGCCTCGGTCCTTAGACTCTTGTTCGCATTAAGAAAAGAGATCACCCACCTCTGAGCGATGGGTGATTCAAATTTGATTGTAAAATAGGTCAAGAGCCGATACACATGTCACAACAAAAGGTTGGCCGCATACTACAACTAAGCATGGAGCCTCATCAAAGACTTTGATGATTTTGGCATTGAGCTTATTCCCCAGAAATGTAACTATGTTCCAAATTCCCTTGTCGTGTCTTCCAACACCCTCGAGGCGATGGCTAGTTCCCAACTTTAGAAATTTTCTATTGAAATTGTCCCCACCACGTCCATCCCAGATAATATCACCCACTTTGAGGTTTTTGAGGATGACCAACACATTCTGGCCTTCATGGAAAATGTTGGCATCTTTGAAGATCAGATTGTGGAAGAAATAGATCATGATGATACGGGGTAGGGGGAAGAAGATGATGGGATTATTGACCTGCCTACTAACACCATCCTTAAGGGGATGGTTTTTCTAGAATGCATGTTTGATTCAGACCCCTGGGGCCAAGATAAGATATCATCCTCCTCCAAGGGAGGAAAATTCAAAAAGGTGAACATCAGCAAGGTCGAGGAAGAAAAATTTGTTCACATTGGTACCTCCTACTCCTCAGAGGAGAAGGAGAAGATTCTCATGGTTCTCTGAGAATACATTAATGTTATTTCCTGGGCATATGAGGATATTAAAATATATGACACATCCATTATGACTCATACCATCCCCCTAAAACCAAATTCCAAATCTTTCCAACAAAAGAAGCGGCTGGTAAACCCATTGATCGAACCTCTAATCCATCAGGAGGTTCAAAAATTGTAAATAGCATGGATTATCTTTCCTATCCAGTACACAACATGGGTTGCCAACCTTGCCCCCATTTGTAAAAAAAATGGCAAGATCCGCTTGTGTGTAGATTTTTGCAACTTAAACAAGGCCTCCAAAAAGGACAATCACCCTCTCCCTTTGTTGGATGAGGTGTTACAAATTGTTAACGGTTCACAAATGATGTCCTTCTTGGATGGGTACTCCAGATATAACCAGGTCATGATTAAATTTGAGGATAGAGATAAAATAGTGTTCACCACAAAGTGGGGAATGTTTTCATACCGGAGAATGCCCTTTGGCCTCATTAATGCAGGGGCCACCTTTCAAAAGGTCATAGCGATTGTGTTTGAAGGACTCATTAACAAATGCATAATCATCTACATAGATGATTTAACAGTCTTTTCCCAGGACAGGCGTGATCACCCTGCCCACCTCGCTCAGATATACAAGAGATGTCATCAGTATGGTATCTCCCACAACCCCAAGAAGTGCATATTCAAAGTCACTGAAGGGAAACTTCTTGGGCACATAGTCTTTGAGAAGGGGATATCCATTGACCCTGATAGAGTAGAAGTGCTGCTAAACTTGCAAATGCCTGGTAGCAAAAATGAAATGAGATCTTTTTTCAGAAAGATAATTTTTTTCCGGCGATTCATTATTAGATTCGTCAAGATCATCAAACCACTCAATGATATGATGAAGAAAGATACAAAGATTGAGTGGGGCCCAGAAGTGAAGCGAGCATTTTCTCAGATCAAGAAAACCATAGTGGAGGCCCCAATCCTAGCAAGTCTAGACTATTCACTTCCGTTCCATATTTATTCCTTCACTTCACCACATTTTGCAGCTGCATTTTTAACCCAGAAGATTGAAGGGGAAGAGAAACCCATTTCTTTCATGAGCTCCCCCTTCAAAAATGTCAAAGTACGGTACACACCACTGGAAAAGAAAGCCTTTTCTCTAGTTCGGGTCGTGAAGAAATTCTGGCACTATATTCTCTGGAGCAAAGTGCATGTAATTATCCTGGACCAGGCTATCAAGTCTTTATTGCTGTAGAGTTAACTGGGGGAATGCTGGGGGAAATGGATGGCCATCCTCCAAGAATATGATCTTGAGATGAAACCAATGAAGATAGTCTGAGGCTAGGGACTATGTAGAGTGATGGTAGAAGTAACTCAAAACATTGAATGTCAAACCAACACAGTGGAGTCCATCACTCAGGATCTATGGTATACCGATCTAGTGTACCTATTGATCAACAACTGATGTCCAGAGGGGCTTCCCCGAAAACAAATGTTGTTCCCTGCAACTAAAAAGTGCACACTTCATGATAAAAAAATGGAACACTTTTTCACAGGAATTTTAAAGGGATTTACCTTTGGTGCATAGATAGAGACCAAGTTGCCAAAATGATAGAAGGATTCCATGGGAAGTTTAGAACTGGGCATGGCTCAGATAATGTCACTGCCCATCAAATTCTCTAGGGTGGGTATTCCTGGCTCTTCATCTTCAAAGATATGCACTCTCACATAAGGAAATGCCACACTTTTCAAACTGCAGCTCACCGTGAGCGGAACCCGCCAATGCCCTTACAACCGATCTTTGAAGTTTGACCCTTCACCCAATGGGTGTTCAATTTTATCAGGGAAAGAAACCCCAACTCATTTTCCAACCACTGGTATATTTTAACTGTGACCAATTATTGTACCTAGTGGTCCAAGGCAATCCCATGCAAGAACAACACGGCAGATGTAGTTATTAAATTCTTGGAAGAAAACACAGTCATAAGATTTAGAATGCCTTTCACTATCGTATGTGACAATGGTCCAGAATTTTCTTCAGCCTAGATTTTAGAGTGGACCTATCAGAGGAAGATCACCTTGAAGTTTTCCAGCAACTACTGCTCTCAGGGAAACGATGTTTCCAAATCCACTGACAAAAACCTATTGGAAGTGATCAAACATTGCTAGAGAAAAATCCTGGGGATTGGCATGAAAATCTTAGGTTCTCCCTTTGGGTAGATTGTATTAGAATCAAGGAAGCCCTAGGGACTTCTCCATTTCACCTAGTTTATGGCTAGATTCCTTTGTTCCCAATCAACTTACGAATCCCGGTCTTACAATTTATGTAGGGATCCAAAGCTCGGGATAACATTGAGGAAGTTCACCTCTTAAACCTGGTGAGGATGGAAGATCAAAGAGACATGACACTAGAACATTTTGCGCGTCATCAAGGAGTCATCAAATGATGGTTTGACTAAAGAGCCCAATACAAAGCCTTTCAGATTTTGGATCTAGTCCTTTTGTAGGACAAGGCCTGGGAAAATAAAGGAAAACACACTAAGTTCCAAATGTTTTGGATCAGACCATACTTAATCTCAGAGATCTACGGAGCCAATACCTATCGCCTTGACACCATGATCGGAGAAGCCATTTCATTTCCCGTCAATAGACAGTTTCTCAAACACTACTTTGAATGATGTGAGAGGTAAGTTGCCTAAAGTTGTATTATATGTAAATATTATCTCTGCCTATAAATATTTTCCCAGAACTCCTTGGGAGTGTCTTTTCCTTGTAAATAATTATTACCGGTCTTCTGGGGCCGTCTTCTTTCCTCTTTGCTTTGTTGTCTATGGTTTTCTTTGTTTTCTTTGCATCTTATTTTTCAGTTTCCTGACATGTTGCCTTCCTCTTGTAGATTGGTATGCTTTGCATGACATCTAGTCCCTAGAATGGTGCCTTATGCATTTCGGTGAGTCTGGAATCTATTGTTAGCATGGTGGAATTCATCCACACTCTAGAGTTATTTTGTACACATGGTAAAGGGTTATGAATAATCTTCATGAGATTTTTGTCCTAAAAATCTTGACATCAGTTTAAAGAAAATCAAAGAAGCAAGTAATCATATGGTTCTTGAGAGAAGATCAGTTGCACTAGTTATTAACCATGTCTAAAAATCAAAAGACAATCCCAAGTCTGGAACATCTCTCCTATTCAAAAAATTTAAATGGATGGCAAGGTGAAAGAAGTACCACCATAAAAATTAGCTAAGCTTGAGGCTTACAGTGAAAGAAGTACCCCCTTCCCCATCTTTAAAAGAAAAGAAAGAAAACTTGAGAATAGAGAATTTTGGGATCCGGGGGACCAAGAAAGATATATCAATTTTGGTCTGATATACTTAGTGGTATGTCTCTGATTCTCCAGGAAGTGATCGGCTTGATTTTCTTCCAAAGCACACACTTCACAACTAACAAAATATTGAAGGATTGAATCAAGATGAGTCGGATCTTCTCAAACACCTCATGCCTTGTAAGTGAAATGCTCCACGGAAAGATAAGTTCTAGTTTTTCTAACCAAAGATTCTGTAGTTCTCCAATGCGCTAAGGAATTCGTCATAGCGAGTCACCATTTTCTATGCCCTGCATACATGTCCCTACATTTTGTGAGAAAAATGTTGGGTCCCCCTTTTTGCTTTTGTTTCTTCCTTGTTTTCCTTTTTTCTTCTTTGTTTCTTTTTTCCTTTGCCTCCGTGGGGTCATTGTTTTCTTTCCTTTTTGGTCTTTCCCACTCTGGGGCATGGTCCTGGAGCATTTTATTTCTTTATGCCTGCCGAATTCTTGATCCTGGGATTCTTTGCCATCACTTCCTCTTTAGTTAGAGAATGTGGTTGCATGCATTCCCCAGACCCCAAGTCCGAAGGCTTTCCTTTTCTCAAGAATTGTGAAGGGAAGCAGTGCACTTTTACCCTAGGGGTATAAATGAGGTTTCACATGTCATTTTTACATTTACCATGAACAAATTACCTTGAGAAAATTAAGAGCGTTTAAGTTTGATTTATGCGAATTTACCAGTGAGCTAAGTACACTTGCTTCAAGTGTTTAGTAGTTTGAGCTTGTGCAAGCTTCAGCTTTCCTTTAGGGTTTTTGGTGTTCATGGTACATGAAGCTTTATGTTTGTAGAGCACCTCCCATGCTCCTCCTCCTGCATCTCCTGGCGTTTAAGGTAGGCCCTTCTGGTTCTCTCACTGTTTTCTTTTGTTTGCTTCATTCTTTCTTTTCTAATTTTCATTTTGTTCTGGTTGCTTTCTGTTTTGGGTCTTCGTTGTCGCCTCCCATTGGTGGGATGGCTTTGCAGGAAGTTTGTCCACCTTTTTGGGGTTGTATTTAGTGTAAGTCCCTATAAATAGTGTAAATCATTGTAAATAGTGTAAATTGTTGTAATTTCTCTATACATTTTTGTAATTTCTCTTTAAATTATTAATAGTTTGTAGGTTAGTTAGCTGTCTAGCATGTAAATTTTTTCCTCGATTTCTCATTCTTTAGAGGTCTGTATGTAAAATATGTGTAGTGTGATATCTGTTGTAAATTTATCATTCTTCAGCCTCCTGATGTAAATAAGGTGTCCATAGTGTGTCTCTATAGGTTGGTCTATACTTTCTATCATGGCCAACCCGCCCTTTGGTGAGCTCACCATACCCTGTTGCATTGTCAACCCCAAGTTTTGAGCTCGCCCACTAGGTTCTCACCCTAGTTCAATCTCGGCACCTCATCTGTTTGAGCCATAGAAATTTTCTCTCTCCTCTGTCATTTCAGCATTGATGGCAGGATTAAATTCCCCCATGTATGAGCATTCAAAACAAACACAAGTGGCATTCATTTCACCCGTGTCAAGACATCTATCATCTTTAATGCCATTATGTCATTTATTGCATGACCATGCAACAACCCATGTTATCCCAGTATAGCTCACTGACCAGTCATTTTAGTAATGACTAGTTTCTTTGGACTCTGGGTCCCGCATAGCCCAACGACCTTCATCACATTGTTGCATAGACTAGAACTCCCCCTAAGTCACCAGGTGTTGATTAAATCCAAAGTAAGTTATTGTTTATTATGTTTATGGGATTTGATGCAAGCTAACATCATTTTCAATAGGTACATAATGGTGATGAAATATCTAGAGTCTGAAACTTATTTTATTTAATAACCTATATTAACAGTTGTCCAATTGTGCAGGTTATCAACAATTTAGCAATCAGTATGTCTAAGGTAGAAACTCCTCCCGAAATTCTGGAACTTCCAACCACCTCATCAAGAGTGGCCACCAAGTTAAAGGTCGAGAGCACACTAGAAAAACTCCCATTCACCTCCAAGTATCCAAAGGATGATGCCCTTGTAGGATCCCAGGTGGATTCTAAGTTACAGCTAATCACCGACACTTTGGTCGGACCCTAGGCTAGATTACAAGGCATAATCAAAATAATGTTCACCCAGTGAACCGTCAAAGATAATATGGTGAAGAAAATGGCCACCTCCAGCATCATCAAAGTTGCATGCTTCCCTTAATCTATGTAGGCCCCGGAGTTGATCCTAACTCTGGCCAAACACTACAACACCACTATCTAGGCTATTATGCTTGATGCTAGCCTTCCAATGGGTTATACAATGCCCTTAGTATCTTTGGATGCTGCTACATTTTCTTTAGTGCTAGGAATCCCCCACTTCTCTAATTCTATTTTCATCCACCGTGCCACCTTACTGTAGGAGTTTGACAAGGTTCTACACCTCGCCTGACAACATCTCAACAACCACTGGCTGAAAACACCGAGGAAGGACTACAAGAAGATGAAGGTGGAGATCCCTAGAGCAGACTTCAAAGAAAGTATCCAAGCAGTGATCATCTTTTTATGTTGGGTCTTTGGAGAATCCCATGCCCGATATTTCTCACCGTTGATGTACTACATCCTATACGACATTTCCACCAATGGGAAGAATTTTGACTGGGCAACCATGTAGATTTTCTATTGAAAAACATCAGCCAGAATTCAAAGTTCTATATGACTTCTTATGTGCTATGGGCATTGGCACAGCAAAAACCTAGAATCTAGGGTTTAGTTATAGTGGGCATCCTTGGGACTAGGCCTGGCCAGAATGCTCCCTGGGACCATTTCCCACAAATTCAATGGGAAGCTATTTTCCCCAATTTTCGTAGAGTAAATAATACCTTTGTTTACTTCCACATTTTGATACCATCTTAGGATGTTGGTTATCGGCTATCAAAGGAGGCTATGGCCGTAGTGAGTACATACAACAATTATTTCATTCAGTTTCATGAACATTCTTACATTTGGGTTACCGGGTTCTCTGGAAAGCCCTACCTACTCCCCAAACATTGTGGGGATAGGATTATGCTTTTGGAGTTCTGCAGGTAGATCCTGGAGCTTTATACATTCTATGAAGTATAGAAGGTTACCTCCACCCATTCTTGATCACTTGTGGGATCTATTCTTGCAGCCTTGTAGCAGCAAAAGAGGCTGATAATGAATTAAAAAGTCTAGGATGGGCCGAGTTCCACCTGGCAAGGAATAATTTTTACCCACTCAGCAAGATAAGTGCAGTGCTTCCCCGCACGTCCACACCCCATGAACCTTACATGGAGAACTTTTGGGAATATTTCCAAGATGATTTTGATTCTCGGGTGGGGAGGTACTCAAGGATGACCAAAGGGATGATGAAGAGCCTCGGCCTTTGGACCTTTGCAAAAGATTTTTTGGACGACAGGCCCTTGGAGGACCTGTCTTACAAGCTGCAGGGGATCAAAAAATTGGATCTAACTCTGGTGGACTGGGACACCCTGAAGACTTTAATAATCGAGGATGCCACCCAGGGCATCGTTCAGCGTAGCCATGAGTATTTTGCATAAGTGTGCAAGAAAAGCACCCACAAGGGTCTTATTTTGTGGGGGTCTTCTTCAGCCTCCGCAATGGCTAGGCAAAGCAGAGACAAGGGGAAAGAAATAGAAGGCACCCCAGCCCAAGTTCCACCCCTAGACCCACCATTAGTTCTACCACCTATTATGGAACAGCATCACACCCAGATCGAATCATCCCAGTAGCTGGGGGAAGTAGTGAGTGCCCAAGTTTCTCTTGGCCTTCTAGTTACTCTGGTGGGATCCACCCTCTCGACAGGCTCGCCATCCCTTGCAACATTAATGAGCTAGGTGGTGAACATAGAGGATGAGAATGCAACTATCTTGGATGTTAGGGTCTTGTTGCAAACCAAAAGAAAGAAACTAAGGGTGGATAACCCTCCACCAAGCTCATATGAATGCCCCGGGATGCCACACATTCCCCAGGTGGAACTTATCCCTTCATCTCGTGAAGCAGAGGATCGACAAGAGGCTTCCCCTCCCCATAATAATTTTGACAACATCTTCCAGACCAAAGATCTAGTAAATCTACATGAACATGTCGAGAGAGTAGTAGAAGAGATCATCGTGTAAGAGGTAGGAAATGTCCCTAGGGAGGGAGAAATGCAACAAAAAGAAATTTCTCTAGAAGAAGAAGTATGAGAACAGGAGCAAGGATAAGAGAAAGAATAAGAGTAGGTAAATATAACAAGTATAGAAGAAACACGAGTCCTAGGGACGGAGATAGAGAAGAGAAAAATATAAGATGAGAAGTTAACAACTAGGGAAATTGGACTTTCAGGAGGAACCATACCCCCAACTGTCACTCTTTAGATGCCTCTAATTACTCCGAGTGACCAAGTTCCCGATAGTGTGACATTTGGTGAGGTGATCTTTGTGACCTAACATCTAGATACGGGCCTGACACCTTCACCTCCTCTGAAAGATGTGCCCCTAGAGGAGAATGTCTCGATAGATAATGCCGAGGAGATCGAGCAACAACAAGACATGGGGGAGAACCCTGGAGATATCAATGCAGATAATACTAGTGTCGAGGGAGATGGGGTCCCTGACACCATAGATGAGAATGCCACCAAGGTGGTAGAAATAGGAAATCCAGGGAGAAAGAAACATAGCCCACAAATGACATAAATATCAAAGAAGAGCAGCCCACCCTCAAGGAAGACTCCAATATCAAAGACCTAGCCATAAGACCACGCCTGCTACCATAGTGGCTAGTAGAGTCGAGAAAAAGGAAGGCCCTAGAAGCAACAAGAATTGCCCACTCTCTGGCCAAAATGATGGCCCAAAGCCAAGAGGTTCAAAAGCCAAAAGAGCCTGGACCCTCCATACCCTTCGGACCAGTCTAGGAGGAAGCACCGTCACAGTGGTAGTGACAACTTCCCCAAATGCAGAAGTGGCAATAGTAAGGGCCAAAGATTATATAGTTATAGAGGTTCCTTTGGGGAGGAGGGAAAGCCAGGGAAAATTAGACCTGTTGAAAGAGGCTACCTAGGCTATTGAGGCCCGATATGATAAGAAGGCCCAGAAGCTGAAGGAGGAAAGAGAAAATAATGAAAATATCCTTGGGCTTCTCATGGAGCTAACTTAGCCACTAGCAAAGATCCATTCGGAAGCCTCCACCTCTGGAACATCACTTGCACAGGGTAACATTGATTCTTTAAGGGCCATGAAGAAGGCACAAGCAGTGGACGGGTGGGTCGTTGAGCAGATCACAACCGTAAGGTAGTTCATGGTAGTGACACTCCTAGACCTCTATCAGGCCAACAAAATTGTGAGCCAGGTGAATGGCACAATCTCCTTATGGTAGAAAGATATGGAAAAATATGAAGAGTGGAGGTCTGAATTAGAGGAAATAATGAACTTTGAGGAGGAACTCATTACAGAGATAGAAATTTTGGGAGAAGAACCCTTTGGGTTCCTCTAGGCCCAACACTCCTGACTTGGCCTCAAAATTGAGGTAAGCAAGCAACTAGTAGTAGCCCTAAAGAATAGAATCTCAGAAGTCCAGAATACTTTGAATTCATATACAACATTCGTGACAAGGGTATCGCAAGTTGATCCCTTCACCACTAGGACTTGTGCTCCAAAATATTTCATGTTGAGTAAATTTGATGAAGTGATGGAGTCTCGGTACCAGTCCACTAGAGATTTTGATAGAGGGAAAATGTCACAATTAACCAAGATGATGCTCTGGGCTCATTACACAGCGAAAGTGGCTGCAGAATTCAAGGAAGGGGACAATGATGTTGAAGAATAGTTTGGGTTAGTCAATGACCGATGGGACTACATCAAGGACGTAGATGAGGATAAAATTGGCCAAATTTTGGAGGCCTTCAAAAAGAACAAGGAACAATAAAGTTCTCCGGTCACCTGAGGATTTCACTAGCAGGGTACAATTTTGAAGATTCATTATTCTTTGAGCGTAAGCTCCCAGACTCTAGAATTCCAGGTTTGAAGTTTTGTATTTATTCATAGTGATTTGGGTCCAGGTTCCCCAGAGCTGACCAATCACTATCAAGTAGTTAGTGAGGTTCAGAAGGTAGGTGATCCAGATGAGGTATGTCAAGTTGGAGAGATGTTTCTAATAGGCGATTCTCCCAAGGCGTTGCTCCTACATTAACTACTTGGTGCACATCAAAGACAGTGAACTGCAATTTGTATTTATGAGGCATGTAGCCTCAGTTACCAAGGTAATTTGATTTCTTCTATAAAGTACCTCAACACTCTTCTCTAGGCCGATTCTTTCATATTTCTCCTCTTATATTCTTCTTATGTCTTGTTGGACCTCTGTACATTTTGAGGTGATTATAGGTGGTGCAGGTAAAACTTGCCACAGGATAATGTATTCTATTTGTTGAGTGTACAGTTAGATTCGGTTAGTTTTAGGTCAAACTTTGTGTATAAATAAGAAGTCTGACGCCATAACAAGGATGGGTGAAATTGATAGTTTTGTAGTTTAGCAAGTAATAGAAGCACACTATTTTGAGTTGTTGGCATTTTAGCACCTTTTACTTTCAGTTGTTATTTTGAACTCAATGCTTAGTTGTTCTCAGTAGCCTAGAATGCTTTCTTGGAGCCCTAATTGTACTCGCCAATGACGCTGGAACCATTTGAGTTATTGAAACAAGGAAGGACATCTTATGGCCATGTGTTATTTTTGTTCTAATCTCTAAAGTTGGAAAACATCTTTTTGTGCAATATATTTTCATATGTCCTTTGCTCCCATGTTTTAGTTTATATTAATGATCTTATCTCCCCTTGCTACTGAATGCATGTGAATGGCTGGTTCTTTATGTTTTTGGTATTTAGTATAGTTTTCTTACATCGGAGCTTAGTTTGATGTTTGAATATATGTTGCATAACTATAGATAGAAATGTATGTCTAACCTTGATCGATCTTTTGAATTTTCTTTGGTAATCCAAATGCTTGTAGGAACCCCATCGCTTTGAAACCCCTAAGAAGATGAGTAAAAACTAGCTATCCCGTCAAACAACAGTCACCTGCCCAACTTAGCTCCCCCGCACCATCAAGACCCGACTACCAGGTGCTTGGAGGCTAGGAGAATTCATTCTCCGTTAAACCTCTTTAGGTGGAGTTGTCTGGTACCCTGGTACCCAGTGACAACTTACCTCTGTTTACAGAGCTGGTCACAAAGTACCATCAACAGTAACCTAAAAGGATCTATGACTCTATTTTAAAGTACAAAAAAGTTTAAATCTAGCTTGTCGATACTGATTTCTACACCATTTGTAGCCGTTTAACTTCTTTTCAAATATTTGAAAGACTTTCTCAGGTTTTATAAGTGGTGATCTATGTCATCTTGCTGTAGAGAGCTTAGTGGATCGATTTGATCTTGATCTAGGCTATATTTTTATACCTGTTAGGTAACATATGGAGGAGAGGTTGGTGGTTCTGAGCACATTTAATCAAAGATTATCTTCTTAGGGTTTCTGTTAGCATGTAAACAATATTTTAAACCCTTGCGTTATCCTATTTTGTTCTTCGCCATAAATAAGGAGTGGTCTCAGAGTTTTATAGTGCAGATTGGATCAAATTTTCAAGAACTTGAGCTTTCCATAAAAATTAGTTGACTTCCTGCAGATCTGAAGGGTAAAATTTCATGAGATAATAAATGCAGACAAGACATTCCATTTGTTATTCCTTTTGTAGGGCATGGTTCTTCAATTTCCCAACAAGTTGGTGGCTAGATTAGATTTCTTACAGACTGGAGCATGGAATTTTTTACCAGAATGGATGACAAACCTGCTTGGATTGTTGAAATGAATTTAATGTTCTTTGTAATGTAATATTTTAGTATTTGTAACCCTAACCCTAATTAGATTTGAAGCTTGTTGCAGTCCTTGTTTCTATAAAAGGACTTCCAAGATCATTTTGTAAGCATGGAAATATTATGCCAAAAAAGCTAGTTCTACATATTTTGATCAATTTTATCAATGGTCTCTTTGGCTCTGATTTCATATATACTTGATGATTTAATATCAATATATGCCTGTACTTTCCTATGATTTGCATGATTTGAATGAATAGTTGTCTATGTTTCTAGTTTTTATACTCATTTGGATTGGTTGTTAAGGACATTCCAGTTCATGACTTTGTAAGGCAGAGTGTCAAACTGTTTTAAGGTTTCTTTCAAGGAGAGAATTAAATCCTTAAGATAGTTCTAGTGAGTAGGATATTGAAATAGATTTGATAGTTATTTCTTCTTTTTAAGAAGTATGAATGGATTATGTAAGGCATAGTATAATTCAGTAATCATTTACAGGATTTGCATTTGATGTATCTTTGATGTTAAAGGTCTTTACATGTTGAATGACTCTATGCCCATTGGATAAGGCACTAGTTTGATGTGTTAGGTTGTGTGGTTCCCATCAAATCTATACACAAATTGCTTTCATTTTCATTTTTATGTTATATTAAAACTACCTATTGATAACTACTACATCTTTAGGAAAGTTAATAGGTCATTCTTGCCTGAGTTTGGAACTCAAAAAGAAGAAAGATGAGAATCCTTATTTCACTTATATTTTCTCTTATCAAGTTCATAGTCTGGCTTGTGAAGTTCTGCATAAAGC